>CM062818.1:1907706951-1907868753 GCA_031772625.1 Pinus tabuliformis | reverse complement strand
AACTTTTTTATCTCCATAGTGTCAGTTTCAACATTTTCTAACATCTCATCATCAATATTGATTTCATCTATACATATGAGAATTAAATGTAAATGGGTAAATTATGCATTTAATAATTAAATTAAAAAATGTAGTTTGAATGAAATTGAAATTAATAAATATGTATAATTTCAATAATACACATGACATATATATATATATATATATATATATATATTATTATATATATATATATTCAACTTCTTCACGTGAATCCCTTTCAAAATATTCAACAACATCATCAATCATTGGTTCATTATTTTTTTCACTTTGTCTTTCAACATTTTCAATCTCATCATCAATGTTATGAGGAATATCTCTCTCTGTTTACATTGCAAAATATTTTTCAAATTAGTTCATCAAATAAAAATTAAATTTCACAATACACTAGTTAAATTTTAAATATCATTTATAATATTTACATTTACATATATGCTTCAACTTCTAGTTGAGATTGATTTTCCCTTTCAATATTTAAGTGTTCTTCCTTCTTTCTTTTGTAATAGTTTCTCGAGTATTCTCTACGAGCCTCAATGTCTCTTATTTGATCATATTTTCTCTTGCAATTTCTTTGATTTCCCATGATAATTCAATCTATGTAGATTTTTAAAATTAACCCAAAAAAGTCAATTTCAAAATCATAAAAAAATTCACTTTCAATATTTAGACCAAAAATTCACTTAAAAAATTCAACACAAAAGACTTACTTTAAAAAAAGTTCACTTTAAAAATTTAGCCAAAAAGATTTACTTTCAAAAAAACTCTTTTAAAATTTAGCCCAGAAGACTTACTTTAAAAATTAAGCCCAAAAAACTCATTTTAAAAATTCAACCTAAAAATTTCATTTAAAAATTCAGCCCAAAATATTTAGTTTAAAGGTTCCGTCCAAATGAGAAAAGAGTGTGAAAATAATGTTTCAGTTCCGTTTATTTATATTATTCAGGCGAAATGCTTTTTTCAGAGTGTTGCATAGTTTCATTTTTTTGGGCGACAGACAATATAGACACATTTTCCACTGAACTTGTAAATTAATTTGGCCGAATTAATTTTGGTTTATTTTAACAGGCGTCAAGAACAAACACAAGTTCAACCGAATGTGTTTTTAGTTCTGTCGAACTACTTTAACCTTCAACTTTGCAACATCTCGGCTCTGGTCACCTTCTCCAACTTCGAAATGGTTAAATTCAATCAAATTTGGTGAATTTACTTTAGGAACCAATACTAGCATTTGCAAAATTGAATCTACTTCCAGTAGGTATAAATTTTATGGAATTTCATAGATATTTTCTAATAAAATGTGTTTAATTTTTTTTGAAATTCATTATTATTGAACAATGAAATAAAAATTCAATATCTTCCAAAATACACTGTAAAAAAATATGAAAAACTTAAAGTTCATTATTTTGGTCTGTCTTCTGTAATGCGTAGTTTTTTAGTTTTTAAATAATATGTTGAAAAACTTGACGCTATGCTAAACATCTTCAAAATCTGCATTGGTTCAATTAAAAAATTCTAGTATATGATGTGCATCATTTGGTTTCATAAATATAACGATATTGAAGTAGAGTCTGTCTAGATTTTTGCAACACATTTTTTTTCAAAAATGCCAAGTTAACAAAGAATACACTAGTGCCAAAAAAACATTATTTTTTATGAATCCCTTGATTTTTAAAGAACACAAAGCCAAACAGTTTCTAAGTTGACATATCAAATATGAATTAAAAAAACTCCAAAAAATGAGTAATAGAAATCTACTAAAATTTTTGACAAGTTTTACTTTTTATTGTAAAATGAAATTCTAAACAGAAAAATTGCTTTTAGCTTATTGAAAGTTGAAGAACTTCTAAAAATGATATTTTTTACTCAAAAAATGGAAAAAATTGTAACTCAGCTTCACATTTTCACAAATACTAGAGAAAATATTACAAAATAAAGAAATAATAACACACAAATATTGAAAGGACAAATCAATTTCAACTAGAAGTTGAAGCAGATATGCGAATATATATATTATATAAGGATATTTAAAATTTAACTAGTGTAATGTGAAATTCAATTTTTATTTGATGAACTAATTTGAAAAATATTTTGCAATGTAAACAGAGAGATATATTTATCATAACATTGATGATGAGATCGAAAATTTTGAAAGACAAAGTGAAAAAAATAGTAAACCAATGATTGATGATGTTGTTGAAAATGTTGAAAGAGATTCAAATGAAGTAGTTGAATGACCATCAAGTATATATATATATATATATATATATATATATATATTATATATATATATATTATATATATATATATATATATATATATATATATATGTCGTGTATCATTGAAGTTATACATATTTATTAATTTCAGTTTCATTCAAACTCTATTTTTTAATTTTATTATTTAATGAATATTTATACCCATTTACATTTAATTTTCATATGTACAAATTAAACCAATATCAATGATGAGATGTTAGAAAATGTTGACACTAACATATATGGAGATAAAAAAGTTGACCATATTGTCCAATATTGTGTTAAAGTAATTATTCAGAAGTTCTTCAAAGATGAAAATGTGACATTTCAAACTCAAATTTTGAGAGGTCTCTTAACATCAAAGAAATTAAAAGACGCTATAACTCTATTGGGTATTCGAAAATCAACGAAAGATAAAAAGGTGAAGGAAAATGTGATTCAAAATATAAATAGTGCTTTTAAAATCAATTGGAAGATCTAGAAAGACAAGTACTATAAATGCACAAAGAGCAATACAAATGGCAATGGTTTCATCAAGTACTAAAGAAAATCATTTGGTAAAATCTATGGAAAAAGTATTAGGGACCTCACGAAAAGCATTGCACAAACATAGGAAATTTCTATTACAAATAGATGTAAATGATGAGCTCACTTTTTGGACAGTTATTTATAGGCAACCATACAAAGATAGACTTGGATAAGATGTTAAAAATATATATATGAATATTGGATGAAAAATTCATGTGTTTCGCCAAAAGAAAGGGATGTGATGTGGTGAAGAATAGCATGAAATAAGTATCAAGAATGATGCAGGAGCATCCAGCTCAGGCACCATGACCGGGTGTCGGTCTCTGCCAGGTTGAAAAGTTGAGTTAACATTTTATTTGTCTTTTATGTTAGTTTGTCAGAATAGGAGGTCGGATTTTTATTTTTATCTTAATCTCTAAATTAGTCAAAGGTAGTTTGATCGGTTAGGGTTATTTATTTGTCTGTTACTAATAAACCATGGATTAATAATTGTCCTGTTATTTTAAAAGGAAAAGACAAATGTGTCTAAAAGGAAAATCTTGTCATAAGGACAGAACCGAATGACTAATAACCATGTAACTGTAAAGTCTACAACTGAAAAGCAACTGTACAGTTTCATTAACTATGAACAAGAAACATATAAATGTAACAGCGAAAGTCATGTAAAAGGTTCAGCATTTCTTGCACTCGAATAATATCAATAACAGAGAAACCAATTCAGTCCATCTGTATGTCCTACTGTATTTTTATTGTGCTTTCTAATTAATGAGCATCTGAACAGACAACCTATTGTACACAGATCATTGTGGTTAATTCTTTTTGTTTTTCCTGAGAAAAAGAACCAGTCCTAACAGCGAACATAAGAGCAGAGGCCAGAACGAGGGCTTACATTTCTATTGAGGCAAACAGTGAAGACAGAAAAGGAGTGATACAACCAAATTCCAGTACGGGCCAAGCACCCACAGGCCAGACAAAATTTCCTATTATTCTTTTAAATTGACTGTCCAACAAGTTACCAGAACATCTACAACATTCTCGCATGATCGTATGAAACATCACAAGCAAACCGAAAAACAATAATTGCAGTCTAGGCGGAGAATCCAGAGTAAACCAAAAGAACGACAACATAATTACATAAATGACATTCAGGTAACCGAACCAATTTTCTTTCCTGAAGTTTTTCTTTTTCAATTGCAAAAACAAGTATATAACAATACATAGTAGCACTGCAAGATAAAGTCCAGACAAGCGTAAAGCCAGTGGACGACAAACCCTAGGTGAGGGTTTCGAAAAACTGTTTCATACACAACCATCGATGCATAAGCCCGTGAACGACAAACCCTAGGTGAGGGTTTTGAAAAAAAATCATTCATACACAGGAAATTACAGTCAAAAAAATCACCGATAGTGGAAGCCCAGACCACCAATATGACAAGACATTACTCACAGCAAGAGCCAATTGACAAGCACCGAGGATGACAAACCCTCACGACCAGAAGGCCTAACTTAAAAACAGAATGAGGACTGAAAGAAATTCATGAGACAGAGCCTACCGGACAAGACCGAAACTTTCATCGCGAGACCTCCAACCGCAAACCCTCAATACCTGCAAAGAAATCGAAATACAGGTGTTAGAGTCGCATTACCACAGAAGCGGAATTACAGTGCCTGGAGAAAACAAATAACAGAAATTGTATTCAACTTACCTGAGGAATTGCAGTGAGAACCGAGGACAAACTTTCCACCCACAGGTTTCGACCAACTGCGGAGACGAAGGAGCAAACAAGGTCAGAAGCTGAGGAAAGAAAACCACAAATTGAATCAAGGAAAGAGGGCTACCTGCATGTGAAGCCGAGGACGGAAGGATGCCATTGATTCGAGCCTGGATGCAAGCCAACCACTGAGTTTCCAACAATAACATGAAATACCAACACATAACTCGAAATGCGACGACCTGTTGAGCCAACAACAGGAAAACAAACAATAACAGAGAACCACTTACCCAGGCGACGACAGGAAAAACCACACCTGCCCAATGAACCAGGCCAGAGAACAACCACGCATGCATAAAGGAACCAGTACAGAAGTCACCAAGAGGCATGCCCAGAACTTGCAGCAAAGCTGCATACTCAAACTCGCAGAGCACAACAGACCAAACCCTCAGCAAGCCCAACGACAAATGACCAAGTGAATGACGAACAAAGAGTTTTGGCATAGCAAGGAGCGGGAAAACACGACCCGAGGCAAGTACTCAGACTTAATTGTGTAATTGAATGCCACCTAACGCAATTCCAAAATATCCGATGGTGTACACCTCACACATGTAATCACAACCAAATATCTACCCAATCATATAATCACCAAACAATCATTTTAATTGCCTAAAGTCCAAACAGTGTTGGGCTGGTCCCATCAAAGAACATGCAAAACATATTTTGGACACCACTCAAATAGATTTGTTCAATGAGTTCATAGAAGAGAATTGTGGAATTAATGTCTCAATCAGTACTTTTGTGCAACAAAACCATTGTATGTTAAACCTATCACTATACGTGACACTTGTTGTTGTTGCTATCATGTGGAATTTCAATTATATTATGACACCTTCCTTAATTTTGGTAAATATTTTTGGAAAATTTCATCTCCTCCCAATATCCATGGTTTCATATCCGAAATTCTATGTGAAAGGGAAATTCATGAATTATTTTACCAAAAGTAATGTGTTGGTGGTAAAAAAATGTGATCATTGTTGAAATTTTACTTTATTTCACAACACTTTTTCTATTGATATAAATGATCAATCCTTGTCTAACCTAAAAGTTAAATGGAAGAGATATGAATATATAAATACATTGATTAGTTCAAATAATAGTACAAGTGCTAAAAGGATTGAATTACAAGAAGAAGAAATTCCTGTGATAGAGTTTTTGAAGAAATTGGAGACAAAAATTTATAAGTACACCAAGCATTCGCATAGAGCTCGATGGTAGGACCTATAATTCAAAAAATCCCATGAAATGTTTCCACCAGGGACAATTTTGTCAAAGTTGATTTCACAGAGAATTACACATTTGTTGCACAAAATGAAATACATAGTGAATATTATCATTTTGAGTAAGTCTCTATGCTTGTCCATATTCTATATAGACATGTTGAACAAAATGTTGATGATATGGAAAGCACTAGTGAGAATCAACATGTTATTAAAGAATATTACTTTTATATCAACGAGGATCATACACATGATACACATTTTGTACAATATTGTTTTGATAAGATTTATGACTCATTGAAAGGTCATGGAATAAAATTCAATGAACATTGGATATGGTCAGATGGATGCGCAAGTCAATTCAAATATTCACGATCATTCTTTTGGTTGTGTCGTCTTCATAAGAAAACCCACATTAAACATCGTTGGAATTTCTTTGAGACTGGTCATGGAAAAGGAGAACATGATGGTGTAGGGGCATGTATAAAACAAGCACTTTGAAGATATCAAATGGACCACTTTGCAAACAGACTTGTTTCAGCTAAACAATTTGTTCAATGGTGTGACATTGCACTAAGCTATCAGACTAACCCATCAAGGGAGGTACGAAGGTATGTACATATATGTACAAATTAACATGTATAAAGTTTTATATGACAATTTTTATTAATTTTTTAATTTTAAACACTTATAAATTATATAGTTTAAATAGTATGACATTGATTATCTTCAACATATATAAATTGTATTTTAAATAACATATTTGAAGTGTTGTTTGAATTTACTATAGGTTTTTTTGGCATATTGGATTCAGAGATGTAGATAGATCGATTACATATGAAGCTGAAACAATAAAAGGGACTTGAAAATTGCATTCAATTAAAACAAAAGATTACTGAAATGTGTTTGCATTTGATAAAATAAAATATTCTTGTTTTTGTCATGTTTGCATAGAGGACACACAATCCAATGATGTTTGTGAAAACAATATGTATGTAAAACCTTGACAACATACAAAACTAAATACAAAGGGGAAAATGTCAGTTGCAAGCTTCGAAGAGATGGAATCAGAGGAGACTATAGTATCATTTGAAGGTGATCAAGTTTCTGATCTTGTTAGAGAAGGTAACATTTCAATTGATTTCAATATATATATATATATATATATATATATATATGTTTTATGTTTTTAAAATCAATGTGTATAAGTATCTAGATAATAGTTAAAATATAGAGCTCTAGAAATAGATAATAAAATCAAGTCCGTATTAATAAATTTAATTTCATGTTAATTATGATTTGAATTTACACTTTTTTTATTGTGCAGGAGATGTTTTTTTTGTAGTTGCACCATTGACAACATAGAAAATATCAAGTATTATTTGATGCAATGCACTGAACGAAAAATGAAGCTATTGGAAGACTATGATGATAATGGCTTTATATATCAAAGAGGGTCAATTATACTGAAACGTTATTTTTTCTAAGAAATGCACCAAAATAAGAGTAATGTTTACTTTCAAGACTATCAACTCGATGTCATAAGTTGTTAATATAGTCACTTAGTGTGCGCAATGCGCATAAAGTTGATATAAGTTCAATAAAAAAAAATTTGAAAGTTAAAAAATGGAGAATGTCAAAAGTTGACCATGAATAGATCATTGAAGATGGCATTCCATTAGAATTTTTTTAATTGAATAGCCCAACAATTTATTATATACTTGGATTCATCTTTGAAAACTTAGAGTCAACTGCATTGTCAGGATTTCTTTTTGTACTCTTAAGTTGTACATTCTTAAGAATGTGATGATGTGAAAGAGATATTCATTAGGTCTTGTATTCAGTTACAAATTTATATGTATACTTCTTGTTATATAGACCTGTATTGGGGATTTACTGTTCTATTAATTTGTGATGTCTACTGCATTGTTACTGCTCTATTAATTTGTGATTGTAGTTGGTTGAGTCGAGTGTTGTTACTTCTCTATTAATTTGTGATTGTGGTTGGTTGAGTCATTTACTAAGAATCATTTACTAAAATTATAGGAATGATTAAATGAAAAATGTACCAACTAAATGCAAATTTACTTTCATTTCTACATATTCATGAACTTAAATTATATGTAAAACCTTTAAAAGAATCAAACCATGCACATGCATCATGAAAATTGTTATCATTGTTTGACATCTACATCGAATTATACTTGATTCATTCAAATGCAAAATGCAAACCACATTTTGTAATTTGAAATTTTAATAGATTCATGTGAAATAAGTCTTGAAGCCAAAACAACTTTAAACAAAACTTAAGAATCATCTACTAGCATTATAGGAATGATTGAATGAAAAATGTGCCAACTAAATGCAAATATGTAAAACATTTAAAATCATCAAGACATGCATGCATCATGCAAATTGTGGGCCATGTTTTATAATGCAATTTTATCTAACTTATGTAAATGTGCATTCAAAGAATTTTATATTAAAAGTTAACTATCAACCGACATCCATAGTAGCCTTTCTATACATGAATGAAAAATGTACATGTACCATATTTTATAATGCAATTTTAAGTTATCATTTCTTTACACATCTACATCAAATTATATTTGATTAATTCAAATGCAAAATGTAGACCACATTTTGTAATTTGCAATTTTAATAGATTCATTTTAAATAATTCAAGACAAAACAACTTTAAACAAAACCTAAGAATCATCTACTAACATTATAGGAATGATTGAATGAAAAATGTACCAACTAAATGCAAATATGTAAAACATTTAAAAGCATCAAGTCATGCATGCATCATGAAAATTGCGGGCCATGTTTTATAATGCAATTTTATCTAACTTATGCAAATGTGCATTCAAAGAACTTTATATTAAAAGTTAACTATCAACTGACATCCATAGTAGTCTTTCTATACATGAATGAAAAATGTACATGTACCATATTTTATAATGCAATTTTAAGTTATCATTGTTTTAGACATCTACATCAAATTATACTTGATTCATTCAAATGCAAAATGCAAACCACATTTTGTAATTTGCAATTTTAATATATTCATTTTAAATAAGTCAAGACAAAACAATTTTAAACAAAACCTAAGAATCATCTACTAACATTATAGGAATGATTGAATGCAAAATGTACCAATTAAATGCAAATTTACTTTTATTGCATTACATATTCATGAACTTGAATCTGTAAAACCAAGTTTTAAGCATCAAACCATACATCAATTGTACCATGCAAAATGTACATAAACTACAAAATTAGCATGTATTAAATGAAAATTTACGTTCATTGCACTACATATTCATGAACTTAAATATGTAAAACCAAATTTTAAGTATCAAACCATACATAGATTGTACCTTGCAAAATGTACATAAACTCCAAAATTAGCATGTATTAAATCATAATAAAGAATTAAACATTTAAAATATGTCCAAAATTTATATCATGATAAAAGTAAATATAACATTAAAAAACTGTCAAATAAAAATTTGCATCAATATATACAATCTCACTCTAATATACAATCTATCAACCTCATGGTGCCCTCCTCTAAATCATGGGTGCCCTGCACAACATGTGTAATTGCATATATACATAAAATTATGTAATTTGAAATTAAATTTTAATGTTTTAAAATTAAACGAGAATGTAAGATCATCAAAACAAAATTATAAAAAATTCCAAATTACATGCAATACCTAATGGTGTTCACCCTCCATTGTGCTCTTTTGGTGTTCAACTTGCATTGCGTCCTCTTGGATGCCCTTACAATACATGTACATGTATATATTAGAAATTTTAAATTGCATGTATGAAAATGCATAAACTCACAATATTAAAAAAATCATTACATGACTTTTTTCAAATTGTTTAGATGATCCTATCCCCATTGTTGACTCCATTGCTAAAGTCCTTGGACAATGGAAATCCCCCCAAACATTAAATCCCAAAATTTTAAAATTATAAGACAAATCTATAAACTTTCTTAATGAAACTTGCATTTCAATTTATGACAAAACATTAGTGAAATATTCAATACTTGTGGCACAACTCCTAATAGCGAGGAAGAGGGCAACACTATGTCCAAAAGATCGGTCGGAATCGGAATTTGTTAGCATTTAATTATATATACATTTAATTATTTCTTTTAAAAACATGTCAGGTCACAATATATCGATATAATAAAAGTAGAATAATAATTGTATCAACATGAACTCTTCAAAAAAACTAACATCTCTCAAAATATCTTCATTGGAACCTAAACCTACGACCATGAAATTATCAAAATTTTCTTTCAACAAATGAGCTAATAGAAAATGGTGAACATATGATACATTTTTTAAGATTATATCTAAGAAAATGTATGTGAATAAACATTAACACATACATTACAAATTACATTAAAATATCAACCCTGAACATTGATACATATCGATCCCACACCCTCTTCTTCATGAACAATTAGGTCTTGCCAACCATTATCACAAGCCTTTGCATATGCTTTAAGTTATTAAGTATTCATATTATCTATCTCCTCATCTATTTTATATACAAAAATTGCACGTGCATTAACTCATTCTCTTTGCCGATTTACACCGATATCAATTCCGGTCAATGCACTTTGTATGTTACCTATAATGGCATCCCTTCCTTCTCGACTAATTTGAGATGTGGCATCCATCTCTGACTGAAAAGTTACCAAACAAGGAGGTTTGCATACCAAAGGCGGCTTAGTGCAAGGTAATTCAACATCAGGTAATGCACCCTTACAATTATATAACCGAAATTTCCCAGTACCGTAATATTCGGATGGAAGGTCATTGTAATCGGGTTTCATACCCGAAAAATGTTCTGCATAAAATAATTTTGCAAAATAAAATGGAACCTCATGATTCCATGGCATCTTTCCATACGCTGCAAGGAACCTATCATACAAATGGCAAGCTATATCAGGGTGCTTGAACTTTTGCACCTTCAACATTTTTCTTTTCGACCCTTATTTGAAATTAAACATAGATTTTGCATCTTCTTTTGTAACGTTACCTTTTATTAACCTCGACCCATTTATCAAGACCCATCAATGCTTCCTTTCTATTCCTCAACATATTTATAAATGAATCTGTGGTTGGCCCAAGCTTGTCGTAAAATTCAAGAAATGAGCTTAGAGAGTGTGTAATTATTTCTAAGCTTTCTCTACTCTTTGCACGGAGCTCCAAACTCCCGAGATCTTTTCTCAATTTAGAATAATTAGTTTTGCACTTTTGTAATATGCATTGTAAGTGGTTTGTCTCCCAAGGAATCTCATTTAGAATATCAGATGGATAAAATGTAGCTAGTGTCTAACCTTCTTCTTGAATTGTCCAGCTTCGCTTACATCTACTTGGACTAGAATTTTCACCCTCTGGATCAATATATATAAAATTTCATAAATATAGAAACATATGAACAAATGTAGTAATACATGTATGCAATATAGACATGTATAATTTACCAAAATGATGTTGACCACCTGGTGAATGTTGACCACCCTAAGATTGATGACCACTTGGAGAATGTTGACCATTGTCATGTGACAACATTGTGACTGAATCATCTAAAAATTAGAAAATCGATTTTCAATATTTACACACACACACACACACACACACACACACACACACACACATATACCATGATGTGAACAATGGACCTCCCTCGATTCATTTGATATTCTCTTTGATCCATGACCTCGACCTCCCACTCAAGTAGATGCATGAGACTGTATTGATGTTCGCCTAGAAGAATCATGTGGAAAATACACATCCATGATATGGATATCTATATACATATAAACAAGCATGATACTTAAAAAGTTACCTTGTGGATTTACAATTTTTTTTCTAAATGCTATTTAAAAGATCATGCTTTCAAAAAATTATTGTAACTCTTCAAGTTACCACATTCATTTAAAAATATTGAAATTTGTATTTAAAAAGATTAAAAATTGAGAAAATTGAGATAACCCTTGAAGTTACCTCATGCATTTAATTTATTTAACTCTTGAAATTACATCATTTTAAGATCTTAAAATTGACATTTAAAAACATTGAAAGACTAAAAACATAAGTGTTGAAGCATGGACATTTTGAAAATTAAATATTTTTTTCTAAAACATGTCAAGTTCATCAAGTTGTGCTTACATAGTGGGGTCACACTTGGTATAGAATTGAAAAAAAACACTTTGTCATTAAAAATGACACATTGATAACTAAAAAACACACGCATATCGAAGATATCTTACAATTTCCATCAATAAACATTAATAGAGAACTTCTTAACAATAATTCATCTTTCACACACAAATCTTGAATTAGCATTACCCCATACAATAGATCACTAGACATCCTATTAACATTTGCACAATGTCTTATTTCAAATGATTAAAATTTACTAACAATACGTTTTACTTCTCCTTGTAGTTGTTTTAACCTCTCCTTTTTAACTTGGTACATGTATTTCATCTAGTTACACACAAGTTCATAATTGGTGAAGACTACAATTCCATTGGAACCATACTTTGTAGCCTTTCCTAAGCCTTATATCAATGCAATATAATATGCTTCATTGTTTGTTGTTCGTCTAGATACATTCCTTTTCCTTTGGAGGAATTGTTCGTCACAATATTGCATAGAACATAAGTAATCACTGCCTATCCTAGATTGGGATAACAAGAAACTTCTATTAATAATGTCCATTTTTCAACCATGTTCAATGAGTTTTTTGATCCATGTAAAAAAACAAATTCAATAAAATGAATTTAATATATTTATACATGTCTTGTTAGGTTGTGCAAAAGATTATTATTTAGACAAATCCGTTGCAAGGCTAGGTAGCAATAAAGGTTGTTTCTATTTGGTTGGATGGCTGAAGAATTGCAAGAAGAAGACAACTAGAGATCTCTAATAAGCAACCCAATAACATCAAAATTAAAAAACCAAAAAATGATGGCAAAGCAATGCCAACACTATAATTACTCATTAATGTTTTCCTTCACCATTCAAACAAGTAATAATATTAATTCATCAAGGAAATTAAATGATATTGCAATATGTAAGTCAATGATGGCGACCAGGCCACCATTTCAACTCAAGTGAAAATATCCATTTTTGAAAAGCATTTTTTAAATCTTTTTCCTTTTTTTCATTTGGCTAATTTTATTTCAATTAATTCTAGTAAAGGATTTGTACATTCTTTGATTCATTATAAGTATGTAACGTGGAATCATACACTTAATTTTTAATCATTCTTTGATTTAATGTGGAAATTGAATCTTCTACGAGAAGTATGTAGATGCATTAATAATCTAGTGAATTTATTTCTTAGGAAGACATAGATCAGACTCTATTCTTCTTATCACATCGTGGAAATTATTTTGTGCATTATTTTCACTTGGGCATCAAAAACTGACAGACATTTTGTTTAGCCTTGGTAGGGTGGTTCTGAAGCATCAAGTTTGTCTATTCGGTATTTTTCGTTCCTACTTGAATCTTTTCAATTCATTAATCTGTTAAATTTTTATTAAATCAACACAAAATTTTAGTAGTTTCAGAAAGAAAAGTAAACCCGCAATTAGAATTTTATAAGGTAATAGTGGGAAGGATTTTTGGGTAAAATTGAGAGAGTATTTTATGGTTTATTTGTGATTTTTCAATTGAAGGATCGTGCTTGGAGTAGTCCTCAAACATACATAGTAGTTTACCCATACGGATAGATTGTTCATTCAATAAGAGAGGATGTGAAAAACAGTAGTATGGCATCCACACATAAGGAAAAACTAGTAGGCCAATACCAATAATCAGCGACTATCGCTTTTATTATGATCATCAAATTTTTTTATATAGGTGCATATTCCACCTGTCGAAAGATCAATTGAACTTAAGGTATATCTTTAATAATAATCTCTTTGTGATTGTATTGCAGTGGCTCTCCAGGTGAAATAGGAAGGCCCTATATGCCGCACATGAAAATGTGAAGGTGGGCTTAAGGTGTTAGATATTTCTATGACCCATGAAGCCCTTCAAAGGCAATGAAAATGGTTACATGTAAATTTGATTGTTGTATAGATTTGTATTATAAGTTTAATGCTTATAATTTTGAATGACATATTGATATTTCTTTTCCATTTTTTGTAAATAGAGATTGCCCTCTCCAGGAGAACTTAGAATAAGTGCAGATTCAATTTTCCCAGATCCAAGTGAAGGACTGAGCCAACTACTGAAGCCTTTTCACTGAATGAAAAAGGAAAAATATGGACATGGATTAGAATTTAAAATCCCAGTGGACACAGAGCATGTAGTACGAGCTTGTACATGAATGTATTGTTCCTATTATGATGATATAAGATTGTAACTCTAATCAAACATGACATACTTACAGCTTACTAACCCATATCTATTGTGTAGATTAATCACAACTGTTCCCATATTCAATACATGGGACATATATCATAACTAAGCTTATACCTTTTTGTAATATGAGTTATTCACCTAATCTAAGTAACTATGGTAATGGTTCTCTGTTTCATATATGATTAATCTTATTGGTTTTGTTGTAGTACTAGTTGTATACATTGTTTCTACTCATCACACTTCTACATAAGATTTAACATTACCTGATCAGGCGCTTAGTGTTTATCTCAAATATCAAAGTTCTCATAATGGCTCAAACCTGAACTATTGCGTCCATATTGGAAAAACGATCCTAACGCAACTCGTTTCGCTGAAAACCAGGTTCATATGAGAAAGCTATTGCGTTATGTTCGCTTTGCTAAACACGCGAAATTTGCAAAAAAAATGCCCAGTCAGTGCACAGTCAGAAATATATACTCCTGACATAGCAAGTGACAAGGAAGGGTCAATTTGGTCAATAGGAATGACAGTTTGACAAGTGGTGCACTTCTATTTGGTTTCATGTGGTGATGTGGCATAGTGAGATTGGTCATTTTTTGGGCCAATGGGATAATTCCACATGGAAATCCCGGAGGCCACCACGTGGCACCTCTAAAAGGTCTAGGAAGGGCTTGGTGCAATTGAACAAAATTTTGATGGAAGTTGGGGTCGAACCTGTTACCTCCGACATACATTCCACAAACCTTAACCACCTCTGCTATCGTGTGTTACTTAACATTATAGTTCTTTGTTAATATTTAAAGTTTAAAGCGGATGGCATGGGAGGTTAGGAGGGTCAAGTCACAGGCCAGCCCTCCACATGTGAACAAAAACATGTTGCTGTAAATGCTTAGGCAAGTAGCTTCAGCAAACCTGCAATTGTGATGGTCTCCGCCCATGTGAATGCGCCTATGGTAACTGCAGATGGTTAACACTAATGGATCCATAAACTATAACCCCGATGGCTACCACAACCATGTGAAGAGGTCAAGGTTTCAGTGGAGGTTAGCGAACATTGCGACCAACGCTAATAAACCACAAACATGTGACCCTTTGACGAGACAGCGAGTGGTTTTCGACTACGATTAGCCTAATCCACGAGATTAGAACTAATCACTCCAGTTAAACCTACTTATCAATTAATTAAACTGGAGTTTAAACTGGTAGTGGTTTAGTGAACTTCGACATTCTGGGTGATAGACCCAAATTTAGCGGCCCTAACTAGAGTTTTCGAGATTTGGAGGAGCTTTTCAAGGAAAAAAATTGTTTGAGTCATAAAGAGAGAATTTTTTTACCATATAGAGCTCACGAAGATGTGTTCCTAGTTAATTTGGACATTCTGAACACATTGGTGTAGGTATCAGGAGCCATAGAGCTTTGTAAAATAACATTTTTCCATATTGAGCTAATACAGAGGCCCAAGCCATGGAAGCTGGACCAAGGAGATGTAGCCGATAAGGGGTGAACTCCTTCATCAAAACTCTGTGTTATGTGTCTATCTAATGGTTTTCTGTATTTTTTTACTATTACTATTCAACATTATTCATTTAAGCTATTTTTCTCATGAATGTAACATGAAACTTAAGGAAATTTACGTATTTACATATACCAACAACCTAAAGAAACCTCAACACAAGAAGAAATAAACAAGCATATGTTTATAAATATGTAATTGATATTAACAAAGTGAAACTAACAATAAAAAGTAGATCAAGTTGGTATCGGAGCAAAGGTTGATTACTTGATTGCTTGAGTTCTGTGCAATTAGGGTTTTAATGGTTGTAAAATTGTGATTCTTAGAAGGTAAAAGTTGCAGAAAGGAGAAGGGAAATTGTTGGTTTCAACTCCTAAGGTAATGCTGAGAAGAAGGAGAGCTACAAGGCCACAATCTCCACCACCAAATGTTCCAATTCCAGCTGCACTTGAAACTCCTCAAGTTTTTCCTTCAACTAAGATTGGAGAGGTACAATCAATACCAATTTCTGAGACTGAATCCACAACCATTGTGTGTGGAGGAAGAGAGCCTAAAGGTCCTTCTTCAGAAGAAGAAGAATTTGAGAAATATTTCTACACTTTAACTAAGATGGTTAAAGTCCTGTATGAAGAGAGGAACACTAGAATGGTTGGAGAGAATTCTAAAAATCCACATGGAGAAGGAATTTCAGGAGACAAAAAATAAGATAAGAAGGATTGCAAGGGTAATGATGGAAATCCACCTCCATCTCCACCATCTTCATCATTTCACACAACATCATCTTCCACTACCACCACTGAAACTTCCCATACTCATTCAAAAACACCAAAGGGAAAAACTCACTTACTCAAATTGGACATTAAATTCGAACTTCCCATATATAATGGAGAGGTGAATGCATAAAAGTTAGACAATTGGATTCAAAAATTGGAGGTATACTGCAGAATTTAGAACCTTCAATAAGATGATATAAATATCTGGTTGGCTTCACTGAGGCTAGAAGGAGCTGTACTAGTTTGGTGGGAAGCAAAGACTCAAGAGGAAATGTGAATCCATGGTAAGATATCGATTTCTTGGGTTGAATTTGTTTCTGCAATTAAAAGACAGTTTTATCCTTTAGCCTATATGAAAAAATCCATTATGAGTTGGTAGAATTTTAGGCAGCTTAAAGGCCAAACAGTCCAAGCTTATACACAAGAGTTTAGGAAAAGGGCTTTGTTGTTAGGAGTAAATTTGAATTCCCAAGATACATTGTTGAAATATATTGGGGGTTTACATTCCTATTTGAAACATACTATTCTCATGTTCATTCCAAATAACTTAGATGAGGTATATGTGCAAGACACGCACCTTGAATCTAGAGGAAAGAAAATTTAGGAAGATGGTAGCAAGAGGAATCCATTCAAGGGAAAGGAGAAAGAGAAGGGTGGAAAATGGAATGGAAAGAAGAATGCAAGTGTGAAGAAATAAGGGGAGAAAACCATATTCCAACATTGTTCCAAAGCTAGGCATGATGAAGCCCGCTGTTGAAAATTACACCTTGAATTAAGGCCTAAGAAACAAAACAATAAGGGAAAAGAAAAGACAACCGCTACCATAAAACATGACCTTGGTTCATATTTTGGTGATGAGACCAAGATTTCATCCATGGTCACAAAAGGGAAATAAGTTGTTGCAAGCACTAGTTCCTCACATAGTCAAAACAACACTCCAAATGAAGAATCAAGAATAGAGTTGTTTCATGTAAGAGTGATTTCAAATCATACAAAGACTGATGCATTATTCAATAGTGGGTCACAATCAAACTTGACTTCAGAAGACTTGGTTAAAAAAATAAACCTTGAAACTGTACCTCATCATAAGCCATATCCATTGGGTTGGATAGTTAACAATGAAAACTTATAGGTTACAAGGAAGTGTTTATTCAAGTTCGCCATTACTGAAAAGTTCATTAATGAAGTTGAGTTAGATGTAGTTCCAATTGACATCTCATGAATCATTTTGGGTAGTCCTTATTTGTATGATAGAAAAGTGGTATTTTATCACCATGATAAAAAATACATATTGATCAAGAATGGGGTGGAGTACATTGTGATAGCCCATTGCAAAAATCTTAATATTTCTTTGGTTAATGCAGGGCAGATGAAGAGACTAGTAAATGCAAGTAAAAATTGTGTGCTTCTCATGATCAAGAAAAACAATGATATTGGTTACGAATCTTTTGAAGGTTGTGAGGACAAATTGAAATCTGATTTGTTTGATGTGGTAAGAAAGCATGGGGAAAGATGTTTCGGGAACCAAAGGGGTTACATCCCAAGAGGGGAATTCAGCATGAGATCCAATTGCAAAATGATGTTCCACTTCCAAACTTGGCATGTATCACATGTCGATAATGGAGAGTATGGAAATCAAAAAGAAAATTCAAGAATTGTTGAACAAAGGTATCATATGCCCATCCACTTCGCCATGTGGTTCGTCCATTGTCTTGGTGCCAAAGAAGGATGGAACTTAGTGCATGTGTGTGGATTTCCATGCATTGAACAAAATCACGTAAAGAACCATTATCCACTCCCAAGAACTAATGATTTGCTTGATCAGTTGAGGTATGAAAAGTATTTCACTAAGTTAGAATTACGAAGTGGTTATCATCAAGTTAGGATAGCTGAAGAAGACATTTGGAAAACTACGTTTAAAACTAAACAAGGATTGTTTGAGCAGCTTGTTATGCCTTTTGGTCTTACAAATGCTCCAGCTACTTTCATGAGGGTAACGAATGATGTATTGAGACCATTTTTATATGATTTTGCCATTGTCTACTGTTATAGTAGCTACAACCAACCTCCAAAATTTTTCCTTAGCTTTGTTTTGGAGCCTCCCTACCAACCATGCTCAGCAGCATGTCATGCACTGTCAAGTACAAGAACTTCAATGGTTTTCTAGAAAATTGCTAGCTTGTGCATGATAACTTGTTGCATTCCCTTCACAGGATGCTTCCCCAGACTTGGTCCAGTTGCAGGCTGAGAAACTCCCTAAGGAAATTATGCAATTGTGGAGGGGGGCCATCCTTCCCTCCAGAAATTGTGAAATCCTGTCTGGCAGCCTGCTGGGCTCAGAAATTGCGCAATTTTTCCTATCAACTTTCCTTGGAAAAACTATGCAATTTAACCCAATAGGACTGCTTAGTCCAGAAATTGTGCAATTCTAGGTAGCAGTCCACTGCTCAGCCTAGAAATTGTGCAATTCTGGTCAGCATTCAGCTCCTCAGCCCAGAAATTGCACAATCCCTCTGGGCAGCCAACCCAACTCCCTCCCAGAAATACACAGATTTTTCCCTCAGGCAAGCAGACTATTGTATGTGCCATCAAGTTCACTAGTTCCACCTAGGACTCAAAAAACATGACTTGCATGCATGGGCTCCTTTTCCCCGAAATAGAAAAAAAAAACTTGCAAAAAGAATCCCTAGATTTTATGGAGCTTTTTTTAGTAGTTGGAGGTTACATGGAAAGATCGTTTTAGAATCTTTCATCCAAGTGCCGCTTTTTCATAGATTTGTGGTAGCGTCATGAGCATAAAACTTATTTATTCAACGCTTTAGAGCTCATTCCTTCGCATCGATCTTGGAGGTATGACATCCTACAACACATCCAGGAGTCCTCGACACATCCAACTTAGCTATTTCTGGGTAAGTCAGCTTAACTTGTCTTCTGTAGTATTTCTGTCTCTCTCTGAGTTTTGGCTTGTGTGATTGTTTTTTGCTTGATTTCTGTGAATGCATTTTGTCATTTGCATGCATATTAGCTTGTACTAGCACAATTTCAGTGTTTTTTAGCATCTCACTGTTGTCACATGCATGCCACTATTTTGCACAAACAGTCATTGATTCAACAACTTGCTTCACACACATGCATGTTGTTCCATTTTTTGAATCTCACAATCACTGTTTGCATGAAAAATCATTCACTCCTACTTAAAATCAGTATCTCCATGCATTCACATCCAGATTTTCATTAAGTTTCCCATCAGCGGGTCTGGACAGCCTTGGCCCAGACTATGCCTCATCAAGAAATCATTACACAATCCTGAGAGGGAAGGCTCTTCCTTCCTCCCAGAAAATGTGCATTTCTAGCCAGTGACTCTCCTCCAGTCTTCCATTATGAAATTCTGAGAGAGGTGACTGTTGGCCTAGAAAATTGCGCAATACAGTCACTAGACCTACAACCATTTCCAGCTAGAATTGCGCATTGCACAATCCCAACAGCCAGCAGGCTAGGCTGGATTGCGCATTGCACAATTCTAGTAGCCAACCAACCTCCCAGTAGTCTAGACTGCCTTTTTCATAGTTTCAGTAGTCAACCTGCAGCCTCCCAGGAAAAATTGTGCAATACAGTCACAGGGCCTACAACCCTTGCCAGCTGGAATTGCGCATTGTGCAATCCCAACAGCCAACAGGCTAGTCTAGATTGCACATTTCAAAATTCTAGTATCTAGCTAGCCTCCAAGTAGTTTGGACTGCCTTTTTCATAGTTTCGGCAGTCAGCCTCTCGGCCTCCCAGGAAAAATTGCGCAATCCTTTCTAGTAAATCCCCAGGTATGTTGCATGTCATTCCTCAAGTTTTCTATGGTTTTAGCAGACAGATTTATTTCCATGCATGTTGCCATGTCTCTAGATCTAGGAGGCATACATCCATTGCTCAACATTTCAGGATCAATGACCTCCAAGAGAGCAGGATCGAACGACACCAATGGAAGCGCAACTGGAGCAGTAGTTGAGCGAGTGTCTACAAGTTTGTCGATCTACGAAGACACCAAGATGATTGTAGACAAGGACATCAAGTTGAAATGGCAAGAAGTCAATGATGCATTTGCAGGCACATCTAGGGAAGAATTCAAAGACCGCCAAGTCTATGTTAACATCCACAAGTCTGACTTGTATAAGATTACATGTAGGTATCCAGTGTTCCCATGCGTGAGCATGATACATTGGATCGTCTTTCACACTGATCGTGAGATGATGACATTGAGTAGTGTTAGCAAGACGGAGATTGCTACCTTTAGGGCACAGGATTATGAATAGATGTACCATATGTTGAAGCACAAGATCACCATGAAGACACCCTTCAACATACCCAACAGTAATGCCAACTCCAGGGATATCTTGAAGAACTGGGTAAAGGAGCCAACCAATTTCAGGATGACACCCAACGAGGTTTATAAGACGAAGATATTGTGGAAGCCGTATTAATACTTAGTCATCTTTGCATGTCACCTATATGGCCAAGAGAGCACAGAAACCTTCCCACAAAGTTGGGTGATCGCGTTGGACCAAAAGACCATTGAAGGCAAAGCATGCAACTGGTCCGACATGTTGGCTCACTGGGTGAAGGAATAGATAAAAAGAGCTCGAAAACCACCCAAAGGTAAGCAAGCAAAAATCTACATGTCCGCTTACATCTTGGATGCAATATGTTCTCGTCAGAAGTTCCCGGGCTTGAAGTGGGCATGGAAATTGGTGGAGACCTCTATGAACACTTATTGTAAAATGTTGTCCAAATGCAGTTTCAGAGGAGTTATCACAAAATTGTCTGATCATTTTGTCACCCCAGTGTACATGATGATATTTGAGCAGGATCCACCTTGCATGTCGAAGGCAGCAATGGAGGCACTGGTCGATATAGTAGATTGGTATGCCTCACCGTCTGACACCTTCATATGAATGTACAGTGCAGAGAAGCCTCCACATGTTTTACCAAAGTTTTCCTTCAACAAGCTCGTCATGCAGGAGGTATCATACCACATCTCAACAGGATTGTCAGCTAGGCTACACTAGAAGAAGAAGGCACCTTAGCCCACTCTTACATTGTGGATTGGGTTATATGAGATACATAATTTCAAGAATGCGGATGTCAAAGTAGAGGAGATAAAGAAATATCCATTTGACACTTGAAGCTACAATCCGTATGACCCGCATTGTTTTGTAAAAGATCACTACACGAGAGTACAGTTTCAGTGGATCCATGGGGCATGTCATTAGGTAGAGGAGGACCCATGGAGATATTGTTACAACTTCTCCATGCCCAATGAACTGGTCGACATCGTCGTGGAATAGTTAGCGAAGCAACATCCAAGAGAGCACCAACAACAACATCAGAGGAAAATATACTGGTGCACGACAAAGGAAAGAGAAAGATTGTCGATAGCATGGAGGTAGAACAAAGCTGCAAGTTCTGAGCAGACCCACTTGTGCAGAAAGTAGCTTTGGAAATACAGGCAAAGAGGTAACAATGTGACAGGAGGAACACACAAAGGCAGAGAGAAAAATAGATAATGGATGAAACAAAGAGGGAGTTTCATGAGTTGAACGAGCTACTCCAGAAGGAACAAGAGCTGCGTAGACATGAGAAGGAAGCATAGCAGGAATAGGTACAACAAGGGGCGTAACAAGTACAGACAGATGAAACTGCACCTGTATAGGTAGTTGACTCATCTGAATAGATGGCACTAAGTAGACAAGGTGAGAAGTCATAGGGGCAAGACTTTGCTCAAGTGATTGAATAGGCACTTGAGTAGATGGATATGGACATGGAACAGTAGGATTCAGAGCAAGACATCGAACTCATGCCTCACCACCAAGAGGTCGACCAACCAAATTCACCAGATCTAGAAGCGAACCAAGTCTCGAGCGACTAAGCAGACACTGAAATCACTGGAGACAATCTTGAGGGAGAGATTCACAACATCTCATTTGATGAATCCCAACATAGAGTTGTGCAATCTCACAAGTTTTGATTCCAGATGATCACACATCTCATGCGTAGTTTGAGTAATGAGTGATCGTGTTTGACATGTGCAAGCATCCAACAATATTGGTCGATGCTACCAGATCATATGCTGAAGCTACTAACTCGATTGTTCACTTCTTGGTAGCTGAGAACGAGCGAATGACTAAGGAATTACAGATGGCCAAGCAAGGAGGAGAACTAGTTACAGCATCTGCCCCATCAGAGTTGAAGAAGGAAATACTGGATGAAGTATTGTCCCTTGAGACAGTCATGTGGGTGTTGTATTCCAAGTTTGGTACCGTGCATAACACAATTTTTCATCTCAACAGCTGGCAGTAGCAATGTGCAAGGAGAGAACGTATATTTTCAAACGTGCATCCCTCCATTGATTACATGCAAGCATGGACAATGAGATACAAGGGAGCCCCATTACACTTGCCCAAGATGATGAAGCCCTGAGCGGTCGAGTTGAAGGCACACATCCGGAGTCAAATCTGGAACTATGAAGATCTCTTGCAACTCATCACTAGTCTACAGGCTTCCTATGCATGGGTATTCAAGAGTATGGATGTATGCACATGCGATCCCATATATTTGGACACTTAGCCAGGCAAAGACAAAGGTATATGTCCGACTAGAGCTTGACTCGTACTTTGACGAGTTGATGTGCATAGCCACCAGCCCAGACTTGGTGATCAGTGTAGACACCATGCATCAGTATGTCACTGGTTTGGCCACACTCAAGACAATGATGTGCATGTTATCAAATGAGTTGGATAGAGGAGTGAGAGTAGTGTACCCAGATGTTATGGAGGCAAGAGGTCATTTCCAGAAAGATGTCACCTTAGAATACACGGACACCATCACAGACTACTGAGCTTGGCATTATCTTGCTGCTATCGACCACCATGAAGATGTTGAAGAGCTGGTCTTCCCACAATTGTCCAAGTCATAGTGATGTCTTTCATGGCTTACTCAAGCCTATTTTGTCTCACATGGTACATGTGCATATTGCATGTGATGTCTTGTCACATGTAAGTTCAAGTGTCGATAGTTGGATGTAACAGTCATAGAGTAGATGAAAAGTCATGAGGATAGATGAATAGTTACAAAGGATAATGTCAAGGGCCACCCCACCCTTTGCTCTAAATAGTCCCTCATAACTCATTGTAAAGGCTTTTGATTAGCCAAGCTTCCAATAGGAGTATCTTAGAGAAAGCTTGGATAGTATTGTAACGAGCCTTGGCTTCTCCACTATGCAAAGCTGGTATATCTCTTTAGAGGAGCAGGGGGCAGTGACTGTAACGTTCCACTATCGAAACTAGTGGTTGGTCATGGATGTATTGCATGACTAGAACTTACACTTCTTAATATAACAGAGCCAACATGATTCATGCATATGTCATATTGTATTTCAACTATCTTGTTTACTCTAAATGATATATGTATATGTTTGCTTACGCATGCATGTGCAACTATGTTCTGTATATGTATGTATGAATCTTACTGAAATGTGTTGTTGGTTTAACCATCATTTTGGATTGCTAGTTCACTTGCCTTCGATGTTGTGATGCATCTTAACTCGTGTGTTCCCTTCTTAACTTCGTGCTTTCACAAGTTTCCAAGGGGTGCACTCACGTCACCCTCCATGTGTTAGAACCGCTCATGCACCTTCCTTGAATTACTGCATATGTCACACCCTTGCTACCAACAGGGACATATTACTTGCTTTTGTGGACTCCTACACCAAACGGTCTAAGGTCTAGTTAGGACTTCTTACCGGGGGATCCCCTGACATGTTGGCGGGTCCAACACCGTCAACATTCCTAGGGCTATATGGATGGCCAAATGACAAGATGTTTCCTCTCATCTTGTTTTAAACCTTTGCACATCTATCGTGGATTCTATCACACTCACTCCTATATGATGTTTTTCGCATGTTGAACCACTCAACATAACGAGGGAGTTTTTGATCTCTTGTCTGAATTCACGTATGATGGTGAAGGTGAAGTGGCTTGGCCTATGTTCTTACATGACTTCCTTTCCATGCTTGATGAGGGAGATGGATATTCTAATGAAAAGGTTAGCCTAGTTCTTGCATACACACTCCACGACTCCCCACAATGGTGGTGTTGCAGCCTATCGGCTAACATCGTGCACTCACTCGAGCATTTTTGTGATCTCATTGAAGATACTTTCAATCACTTTGATCCAGAGCATCTTGACCAAATTTTTTACAACAACGGAATGCCCCACATGAATCGTCTATGAATTTTTGGTAGCACTTATCTGTTCTGTAGTTTGAAGCTCCAAAAATCCAAATGAAATTTCCATATCTTTGGGATAGATTCGAATATTGTATTAACAAATTAGTCCATGCCAAGAAGAATTTTGAGCCCAAGCCTCGCTCAACATACTTCAGTGATGGAGCTGCATAATCATAGATGAATATGGTCACGGTCACAAGTGACTGTCCATCGTTCCCTCATCAAACAACTCCACCACTATAGAGTGATGTGGGAGTGCATGCACACACATCTGTTCAGCTGTCACATACTCCCAACATCACTTCGCTTAAATTACGCACATATTTGGTTGTGATTCCATTGAGTTGTCACATGCAATTTGTACCACAACCTTTGTCTTCATACTCGAATGATCCTCCGGATGATATTGTCTTGTGTTCTTCCATTGCGGACTCTACACTTGTTGTGAATGAAGATTAAGCCATCGACGGAGTTGGTTTTTCACAACCAACATGTGATGTCATTCATGAAGAGTATGATTGGGAGCTTGAGCATCAACACTCGGCGAAGGATGAATCCCTCTTGTCCGAGCCTCCTTCATTCTTTCCTAACATATTTGGTGAACCTACCATCCATGATTTCCCATGTGTATCTCCATCTACAGATGCACCCATTGTTGATCACTCAAAGGACACACTGGATGTCATTCCATAATTTGACAATGGAGAGGATAAATTATTCATTGAAATTCCACTTGACTTCGCATATGCTTTTTCCGGAAACACAAAGGGTCAATTTGTCTTCTTCTCATCTGCCCCTTTGTTTGATTCATCAAATCATGAGGATGCCAATGAAATCATTGATTTTACTGATCATAGTTGTCGTGATCTATTTACTCCCATATTCGATCACAATGATGATTCTATCATAGTTGATTTTTTGAAGCCACCTATTTATGATGACCTATCTGTTGATGAAGTGAAAACCCCTAGACTATCGAGGCACTTAAGCCCAAGTTGATGGTTATGTCAATCCCTCACTGTCCTGAGGTTAGTTTCATTTCTGATCAAGAAATTCTTGGAACAACCGAGGATCCCTCATCACTGATTTGTATGCATTGAAGATCAATCTCACACATAGATCATACTTCCTCCACTCAAACTACACGATCTGATCACCCATGCATTGGAGGAATCTTGCATTGCAAGCAGACGCGCACGACGCAAGTTATCTTCGTTTCTTTCTTTTGCTTGGATGTCATAGTCAAGAGTATGTGTATGCTTCACAGCTGCAAGAAGTGTCACACAACACCATGATAAGTCCACAGACAACATGTCATGCACTTGCACTCACTTGTGTTCTATAGACACACTTAAACTTGGAGTGTGTTTTTCTTTATTGTTATATATTTCATGTTTACTGGTTCACATATTTGTGTTGTTCGTGAACCATATCTTCATCAACATGGGTCGACCAATGTTCGGTGGCTTCATTGGAAGTATCACTTAACGTGATCAGGCCCATGTGTCGTTAGCTTAGAAGTAGGAGTAGTGTTTGCTTTTGGTTTGTTTTCTTGCATGCTTGTTTGGTTACTTGCTTTGCATGTTTGTTTGTCTACTTGCTTGTTTACTTTCCACTTTTCTTTTTAGTTAGTCCTTCTTTTGCTTTGTTTTGTGTTTGTTTGTTTGTTTTTCACTGTAGGTTAGTTTCACCTGAGACTGTGCATGACTCTTGAAACAAGTTGGGTAGTACAAGAGGGCTTGTGCAGCTATCACTATTTAGTTATATGTCATCCTGCCTTTGTATGAAGAACTTGTTATCTTTTAGTCCATGATACGTTGATGGAAAATACGTATTGTTCAAATTGGACCTTGGTGAAAACACAACACTTTCGCGCTATCTAGTGTCACCTAATCTAGGCAGTTGTTTTTGGGTTAACCCTTGGCACCTCAGTCAAGTAGAGTAAGGTGAAGGGGAATACCTTAATAGGCACATCAAAGGCACATAGTAAAATACTTCTCTGAAGGAACAACCTCTCCTGCTCTCAATAATTCAAGATCCCTCTTCCACTTCTAAAATGAATAAGTGCTATGAACAATTATGAAAAAAAAAAAAAAAAATGAAAATGAATAAGGCGAAATAAGAGAAAGGCTTCTTGTGTAGAGAGGTGATACAATTAACTCTGTCGGGGTACTGACTAGGCTGACTAGTAGCAGAGCGATGCTTGTGTTCCTGCGTGACCCTACCGAGGTACTATCTAGGCCTACTGGTAGTGGAGAAACACCAAAGATGAAACTAAGACTCTGACGACTATACTGCTTGTGCACTAATATACCCCTCATCCCTAATTGAAACAACTGTGTTGTGTTGGCTTGGAATGTGTGTCGACCAACCAAGAGCTTCACAGATGCTACACCTTACAATCAAGCAAGTGTGGAAACCAAGATGAACTGAGAACTGAAAAATACTTCCAGAGGTGTTAGACTTTTTTTTCACGAAAAAGGTCCATTCAGCGAGCTGGAGTTCTACTATTGTGTCGCCAAGTGTTGTAGCGGCTACAACCACCCTCCAAAATTTTTCCTTAGCTTCATTTTGGAGCCTCCCTACCAACCATCCTCAACAGCATGTCTTGCAATGTCAAGTACATGAGCTCCAATGGTTTCCTAACACATTGCCAGCTTATGCATGATAGCTTGTTGCATTCCCCTCATAGGTTGCTTCCTCGGACTTGGTCTAGCTACAGGCTGAGCATCTCCCTCAAGAAATTGTACAATTCTGGGGAACCAACATTCCCTCCAGAAATTGTGCAATCCTATATGGCACCATGTTGGGCTTAGGAATTTCACAATTCTGCCTATTAGCCTTCCCTAGAAAAACTGCACAATCTGACCCAGCAGGACTGCTTATCCTAGAAATTGCACAATTTTGGGTAGCAATCAGTTTCTCAGCCCAAAAATTGTGCAATCCCTCTAGGCAACCAACCCAGCTCCCTCCCAGAAATGCACAAAATTTTCCCTTAGGCAAACATACTTTTGCATGTGCCATCAGGTTCACTGGTTCCACTCAGGACCAATAAAACTTGACTTGCATGCATGGGATTCTTTTTCCTGAAATAGAAAAAATGACATGTAAAACGAATCCCTAGATTTTAGGGAGTTATTTTTAGTAGTTGGAGGTTACATGCAAAGATCGTTTTAGAACCTTTCCTCCAAGTTTCGCTTTTTCCTATATTTGTGACATGCACGTCATGAGCATCAAAATTATTTATTCGATGCTTCAGAGCTCATTCCTTCACATCGATATTGGAGCTCTGACATCCCACAACACATCCATGAGTCTTCGATACATCTAGCTCAGTTATTTCTAGGTAAGTCAGCTTAACTTGTCTTTTGCAACATTTCTGTCACCTTTTGTGTTTTTGCTTGTGTGAGTGTTGTTTTCTTTATTTGTGTGAATGCTTGTAGTCATTTTCATGCATATTACCACGTAATAGCACCGTTTCAGTTTTCTTTAGCATCACATTGTTGTTGCATGTATTACATTGTTTTCCACGAACAGTCATTAGATTCAGCGAATCACTTCACACACATGCATGTTGTTCCATTTTATGAATCTCGCATTCACTGTTTGCATTCACGATCATTCACTCCTGCTTGCACTCAATATCACCATGCATTCACATCCACATTTTCTTTCAGTTTCCCGTTGGGAGGTCTGGGGAGCCTTGGCTCCGACTCTGCCTCACCAAGACAACATTGCGCAATCATAAGAGGGAAGGATCTGCCTTCCTCCCATAAAATGCACATTTCTACCTAGTGACTATCCTCCATTCTTGCATTGTGTAATCTTGAGAGGCAGTGACTGCTAGCCCAGAAAATTGTGCAATGCAATCATTGGGCCTGCAACCCTTTCCAGTTGGAATTGTGCATTGCGCAATCGCAGCAACCAACAAGCTAGTATGGATTTCACATTACTCAATTTCAATATCCAGCCAGCCTCATAGAAATCCAGATTACCTTTTGCATAGTTTTGGCAGACAGTCTCCTCACCTCCGAGGAAAAATTTCACAATCCTTGCCAGTCAATCCCCAGGTATGTTGCATGTTGTTCCTCAAGTTTTCTCTTGTTTTATCTCATAGATTTCTTGCCATGCTTGTCACCATGTCACCAGATCTAGCAAGTGTCCATCCTTCACTCAGTAGTCCAGGATCAATGGCCTCCAAGAGAGGAGGATCAAAGGAGAACGATGGAAGTGCAACTGGAGCAGCAGTTGAGCGAGTGTCTACACGTTTTCTGATCTACAAAGACACCAAGTTAATTGTAGATAAAGAGATCAATATGAAATGACAAGACATCAATGATGCATTTACAAGCACATTTGGGTAAGACCTAGAAGACCGCCAAGTCTATGTGAACATGCACAAGTCTGACTTGTACTGGATTGCATGCAAGTATCATGTGTTCCCATGTGCGGACATGATGCATTGGATCATCTCACACACTAATCCTGAGACGATGACATTGAGTAGCGTTAGCAGGATGGAGATTGCTACCTTTAGGGAACAGGATTATGAACAAACATACCATATGTCGAAGCCCGAGATCACCATGGAGATACCCTTCAGCATACCCAACATCAATGCCAACTCCAAGGATATATTGAAGAAATGGGTAAAGGAGATGGAAAAATTTAGGATGACACCCAACTAGGTTTACAAGATGAAGATACTACGAAAGGAGTATCAATTCTTGGTCATATTTGCATGTCGCCTGTATGGCCAAGAGAGCACGGAAACCTTCTCGCAAAGTTGGGTGATCGCGTTGGCCCAACTGGCCAGTGAAGGCAAAGCATGCAACTAGTCTGACATGTTGGCTCACTAGCTAAAGGAGTAACAAGAGCTTGACAGTTGTCGAAAGGTCAAAAAGAAGAAATCTACATGTCTTCTTACATCTTGGATGTAATCAATACCTGTCAAGAGTTCTCGGGCTTGAAGTGGCATGGACATCAGCAGAGACCTCTGTGAATACTTATTGTAAAATGTTGTCCAAACGCAGCTTCAGAGGAGTTATCACACATTTGTATGATCATTTTTTCACCTCGGTGTACAAGATGATATTTGAACAAGATCCACCTTGCATGTCGAAGGTAGCAGTGGAGGAACTTATCGATATAGCAGATTGGTATGCCTTATCATCCGACACCTTCATATGGATGTACAGTGCAGAGAAGCCTCCACATGTTTTACCGAAGCTTGCTTTGTACAATCTCGTCATCTAGGGTGCACTGGAAGAAGAAGGCACCTTGGCCTGCTCTTCCATTTCGAATTGGGTTATACAAGATATGGTATTTCAAGCATGCGGATGTCGAAGCAGAGGAGATCAAGAAATATACATTCAGGGGCCGAAGCTAAAATCTGTATGACCCACATTGTTTTGTAAAATATCACTACACGAGAGTACAATTTTAGTGGATCCATGGGGCATGTCATTGGGTGAAGGAGGACCCATGGAGATAGTGTTATAGCTTCTCTAGGCCCAATGAATCGGTTGGCATCGCTGTGGAATGGTTAGCGAAGTAGCATCCAGAAGAGCACTAGCATTAGCAGCAGAGGAAAACATATCGGTGCGCGATAAAGGCATGAGGAATATTGTCGATAGTGTGGAGGTAGAACAAAGCTGCAAGTTTCGAGTAGACCCACTTGTGTACAAATCAGATTTGGAAATAGAGGCAAATAGGAAATATCGCAGCAAGAGGAACGCACAAAGGCGGAGAGAAACACGGAGAATGGAGGAAATAGAGAAGGAGTTGAAGGAGAAACTCCAGAAGTAATAGGAGTTGCACAGACAAGAGAAGGAAGCACAGTAGGAACATGTAGAGTAAGGGGCAAAACATGTGCAAACAGATGAAATTGCACCTGTAAAGGTAATCGACTCATCTGAACAGCTAGCACCAAGAAGACAGGGTGAGCAGTCACAAGAGCAGGACTTTGCTCGAGAGATTGAACAAGCACTTGAGTAGATGGATATAGACATGGCGCAGTAGGATTTAGAGAAAGACATCGACCTCATGCCTCACCACCAAGAGGTTGACCCACCAGCTTCACCGGATCTAGAAGAAGAGCAAGTCCTGAACAACCAAGGAGGCACTGAAATCCTTGGAAACAATCCAGAGGGAGAGATGCACAACATCTCATTCGATGAATCCCAACATAGAGTTGTGCAATCTTGCAGAGTGTCGACTCCGGATGATCACACATCTCCTACGCATTTTGAGGAACGAGTGATCGTGTCTCACATGTGCAACCATCCACTAGCATTGGCCGATGCTACCAGAGCATATGACGAAGCCACTAGCTCAAGTGTTCTCTTCTTGATAGCTGAGAACAAGTAAATGGCTAAGGAATTACAGACTGCCAAGCAAGAAGGAGAACTAGTTACAGAATCTTCCGGAGCAGAGTTGAAGAATTCAATACTGAATGAAGTATTATCCCTTGAGACAATCATGCAAGTGTTGTATTCCAATTTTGGTACCATGCATAAGGTAGTTGTTCATCTCAATGGCAGGTAGAGGCAATGTGCAAGGAGAGCTCGTATCTTTTCAAATGTGCATGCCGTCGTTGATTACACACAAAGATAGACAATGAGATACAAGGGAGGCCCGTCACACTTTCCCAAGATGATGAATCCCAAAGTGGTCGAGTTGAAGGCACACATTCGGAGTCAGATCTAGAACTATGAAGATCTCCCACAGCTCATCACTAGTCTACAGGCTTCCCATGCACATGTATTCAGGAGTATGGATATTATTGTGTGCGCACATGCGATCCCATCTATTGGGACATTCACCCAAGAAAAGGCAAAGGCACAGGTCCGACTGGAGCTTGACTAGTACTTTGGTGAGTTGATGTGCATAGCCACCAGCCCAAACCTAGTGATCAGTGCAACACCATCCATCAGTATGGGTGATAGGATGAGCAGTCGCAGGAGCAGGACTTTTCTCAAGAGATTGAGCAATCACTTGAGCAGATGGATATGGACATGGAGTAGGAGTCAGAGCAATACATTGACCTCATGCCTCACCACCAAGAGGTCGACCCACCAGCTTCACCATATCGAGAAGCGGAGAAAGTCCCGAGAAACCAAGCAAACAATGAAACCCTTGGAGAGAATCCGGAGGGAGAGATGCACAACATCTCATTCGATGAATCCCAACGTAGAGTATGTAATCTCACAGAGTGTCGACTCTAGATGATCACACATCTCCTGCGTAGTTTGAGTAATGAGTGATCGTGTCTAACATGCACAAGCATCCAATAGCATTAGATGATGCTACTAGAGCATATGCCAAAGCCACTAACTCGAGTGTTCACTTCTTGATAGTTGAGAATGATGGAATGGCTAAGGAATTACATATGGCCAAGTAGGGAGGAGAATTGGTTACAACATTTGCCCAAGCAGAGTTGAAGAAGGAAATACTGAATGAAGTATCGTCCTTTGAGACAGTCATGTGGGCATTGTATTCCAAGTTTTGTACCATGCATAAGGCAATTGTTCATCTCAATGGCTGGTAGTAGCGATGCTCGAGGAGAGAACGTATCTTTTCAAACGTGCATGCCGCCGTTGATTACATGAAAACATGGACAGTGAGATACAAGGGATACTCGTTACAATTGCCCAAGATGATGAAGCCTAGAGTGGTTGAGCTGAAGGCACACATCTGGAGTTAGATACGGAACTATGAAGATCCCTCGCAGCTCATCACTAGTCTACAAGATTCCCATGTAAGGGTATTTAGGAGTATGGATGTTTTTGTACACGCACGTGCGATCCCATCTATTGTGACACTCAACCAGGCAAAGACAAAGGCACAAGTCCAACTGGAGCTTGACTCATACTTTGACGAGTTGATGCACATAACCACCAACCCAGACTTGGTGATTAGTGCAAACACCATGCATCAATATGTCTCTACTTCGACTGCACTCAAGACAATTATGTGCATGTTATCAGACGAGTTAGAAAGAGGAACTCGAGTAGTGTACCCGGAGGATATGGAGGCAAGAGTTCGTTTCCAGAAAGATGTCACCTTAGAATACACGAAAACCATCACGAACTACCATGCTTGGCATCATTTTTCTACTGTTGACCACCGTGAAGATGTCGAAGAGTTGGTCTTCGCACTATTTTATAAGTCATAGTGATGTCGTGCATGGCTTGCTCAAGCCTATTTTGTCTCACATGGTACATGTGCAGATTGTATGTGATGTCTTGTCAAGTGTAATTTCAAGTGTCAATAGTTAGATGTAGTAGTCATAGAGTATATGAACAGTCATGAGAATATATGAACAATCACAAAGGGGAATTTCAAGGGCCACCCCACACTTTGTTATAAATAGCCCCTCATAACTCATTATAAAGGCTTTTGGTCAACCAAGCTTCCAATAGGAGTATATTAGACAAAGCTTGGACAATATTGTAACGAGCCTTGGCTTCTCCACTGTGCAGAGCTAGCATATCTCTTTGGAGGAGTAGGTGGCAGTGACTGTAATGTTCCGTTGTTAGAGCTAGTGGTTGGTCATGGATGTATTGTATGACTGGAACTTACACTTCTTAATATAACAGAGCCATCACCTTTCATGCATATGTCATATTTTATTTCAGCTATCTTATTTACTCTGAATCATATATGTATCTGTTTTCTTACACATGCATGTGTAGCTATTTTATGTATATGTATGTATGAAGCTTACTGAAATGTGTTATTGGTTTAACCATCACTTTGGATTGCTAGCTCACTTTCATTCCATGTTGTGATGCATCTTACCTCGCGTGTTCTCTTCTTAACTCCGTGCTTTCACAGATTTCCAAAGGGAGCACTCACCTCACCCTCTATGTGTTAGAACATCACATGCACCTTCCTTCACTTACTACATATGTCACACCCTTTCTACCAATATGGATATCTTACTTACCTCTATGTGAAACCACGATCTAGGCGATACTGTACGACCCACTGCTGGGACTCCTACACCAAACAACCTTAGGTCTAGCTGGGACTTCTTACCAGGGAGATCCCCTAACATGTTGGTGGGTCTAACACGGTCAACATCTATTTAGATGATATTCTCATATTCAACAAATCAAGAGATGAACATGTTATGCATGTAAACAAAGTACTATATGTGTTGAGAAAAGAACAGTTGTTTTTAAAGATGTCAAAATGTGAATTTGGAAATTCTTCTTTAGTGTATTTGGAACACATTGTTGGAGGAGGTGAGGTGAACATAGACCCCTCTAAGGTTGAGGTCATTCTGAATTGGCCCAAACCCAATACAGTTATAGAGGTAAGAAGCTTTTTATAGGAAGCACAATATTGGAGAAAGTTTATTGCTAATTTTTCTTCAATTGCAGCTCCGTTACATGCATTGACAAGTGTCAAGAAATTCTTCCATTGGGGAGATGTACACAGAAATCATTTGATGCTTTGAAGAAAAATATAAGTTCAACACTGATATTAACTCTTCTGAATCTTAGACAGCCATTCGAAATTCAAACGGATGTAAGAAATTGTACCATGGGAGTTGTTCTATTGCAGCATGGTAAGCCCATTTCATTTCATTATGAAATATTTAATGGAGTTGTAACTAACTATCCCACTTATGACAAAGAACTTTACGCATTGGTACAAAGTGTTAAGAAATGGAAATACTATTTGATGGGGAAGGAAACCATCATCCATACCGACCATCAACCATTGCAGTACTTATAGTCACAATCAAAGTTGGAGCAGTCACGACATTTCAAATGGATGGGTTTTCTACAACAGTTTCATTTGGCTATTAGGTATAAAAAGGGAATCTACAATAAGGTAGTTGATATGCTCTCAAGGTATATTATAAATTCATCTATTATACTCAAGAAATTTTTTGTTTTATATGAAAGCTACATAGAACAATATACAAATGATAGTGATTTTCAAGAAGTGTATACAAGCTTGAGTCAAGGAAACCAAATTGAAGAGTTGGATTATCATGTACATAACAGTTTGTTGTACCACTTGGACAAGTTGTGTATTCCACAGGGGGAAAGAAATAGTGTCATAAGGGAGGCACACACTTCATTGATTGTTGGAAACTTTGGTGTAGGCAAGATAGTAGTGAATCTCCAAAGGTATTGTTATTGGCCACACATGTTTGATAATTTTTCTCGTTTCATAAGAGGATGTTCTTTGTGTGCAAAAAGTAAGCCTAGCAATAGGAAACTTGTATTGTACACTCCACTTTTGATACCTTCACATCCATGGGAGAGTATCTCAATGGATTTTGTAGGAGTTCTTCCATTGTCAAGGAAAGGTCATGATTACTTGTATGTAGTTGTAGACATGATCAACAAGGTGTGCATAATAACACCATGTAAAAAGCAAATTACAGCTGAAGAAATAGGTCATCTTTTCTTTCAAAACATTGGGTTCATTTTGGTCTTCCTACTTCTATTGTAAGTGATCGAGATTCTCAATTTGTTGGGAATTTTTGGTCAAATTTGTGGGACATGATGGACACTAAGTTGAAGAAGAGCACAACCTTTCATCCACAAATATATGGACGAACCGAGGTAGTAAACCGAACAGTCATTCGTATTCTTAGACGATATTGCAGCAAACATCCCAGGTTATGGGATGAACAATTGTATTACATGCACCATGCATACACAATACAACAAAACCTTGTGATTAGTGTCTCTTTTTTCTTCCTTTTTTGCATCTAGAGCCCATTTTTGGTGCTATTTGTGTCCATTTATAAAATATGGTACAAAAATTGATGCAAAGTTTGCACCAAGTTTTTCACCAAGTTTTACACTAAATTTAGCACCAGGTATTGCAATAGGTTTTGCATCAGGTTTTACACTAGGTTACGCCAAGTTTAATGCCAAGCTTTGTGCCATCCTTTGCACCATGTTTTTATCAAGTTTGGCACCTAATTTTCTTTCACCAACTTTTGTATCATTTATTGCATCCACTTTTTGTGCCTACACTTGCATCAAATTTTTCATCATCTCTCGCATCCTCTTTTTCATCATTTTTAAAATTATTTTTTGCATCCATTTTTACATCATTTTTTGCATCCCCTTTGCATCAAGATTTGCATCAAGTTTTGTGTCGCATATTGTATCTACTTTTTCATCTAATTTTGTTGCATCAAATTTTGCATCATATTTTTCATCCATTGTTGCACCCATGTTTACGTCCACTTTTGCATCCCTTTTTGCATCTTATTTTTCATCTTCATTTGCTTCTTTTTTTGCATCTATCATTACATCCACTTTTGTTGTGACACTATTTGTACCATGTTTTGTACTTACTGTTGTACCCACGTTTGCTTCCAATTTTGCATCCATCTTCGCATCCACTTTTGCATCAAAATATTGCATCTATTTTTGCATCCACTTTTGTGTTGGGTTTTGCATCTCATTTTGTATCGTCTTTTGCATCTACTTCCATTTCATCCATATTTTTCATCCAATTTTGTTTCTTTTTTTGCACCCATGTTTGCATCGACTTTTTCATCCCTTATTGCATCTTGTCTTGCATCCAAGTTTGCATATGTTTTGTGTTTTTTATTACATCCACTTTCTCATCCACTTTTGTTGTGCCATATCTTGTGCCTATCATTGAAACCCACATTTTCTTCCAATTTTGCATCTTCTTTTGTGTCCAAGTTTGCATCAAATATTTTTTCTGTTTTTTGCATCCCATTTTGTATCTACTTTTACATCCACTTCTGATGTGTCCAATTTTGAATCTAATTTTGTGTCCACTATTGCACCCATGTTTGGTCCACGTTTACATCCATTTTTTAATGCAATTTTGCCTCCTCTTTGCATCCAAGTTTGTGTCTTTTTTTTTGTTCATTGTTGTATCCACATTTATTTCACAACAATTCATGCTAAGTTTTATGCCTACTATTACACCCATGTTTTCTTCCACTTTTTCATCCATGTTTGCATCCTATTTTGTGTCCAAGTTTGCATCAACTATTGCATCTACTTTTTCATCCACTTTTGTGTCATTTTTTCTGTCTTGTTTTGCATCTACTTATGTTGTGTCCACTCTTCATCCAATTTTACATATATTGTTGCCCCCATTTTTTTTTTTTAACTTTTTCCATTTTCCAACTCTCATATATTTTTTGCATTGATGATATTTCTTATGACATTAACAATTATGAACAACTGATGACAATGTCAATAATTATGATGATGGTGATAATGAAGATGATGAATATGACATGAATTGTGATTATTATGATAATCAAAATGATGATAAAGATGATGGGGGTTATAATGACAATGATGATACAGATGCTAATGACCTTAGAAAATCTTCCAAATTTTTAAATGTTGTCATGGTCATAATCATAATCATTATCTTTAAAGTCATCTTCCAAGTCATCATCATTTGATCATCATTATCATTATTTTCATCTTGGTAATCATCAACAACAATAATGGCATTAATGATGATTATGATGTTAATGACGAAGTTGAAAACAATGATGATAGAAATTATACTAATTATGATGATGGGCATGATGAAAATTATAATGATGATGATAATGGTAGTGCTGATGATGATCATCGGTCATCTCTAAAAAATAAAGTTGTCATTTTTCTTGCATATATCATGTGTCCTAACAACCCTTTTTGAGCACTCATAATGTTTTTTAGGTTGATGATATTTTTTACGACACCTATAATTATGAACAATTGATGACAATGTGCATAATGATGATGATGATGATGATGATGATGATGATGACATGAATGGTGATTATGACGATAATGCAACGATGAGATTGATGGTGGTGATGATGATGATAATGAAGATGATGACACTCCCTCTAAACTAGGGAGATACTCATAATGAGACAAAAAAGTACTCTCAAGTTGAAATATTCATATAAAAAGGGATCTGGATTGATAAGCATCAACAATGATTTAAATCATCATAGACAACATTGTCAAAATAGAAAGGCCTTGACTAACAAGTTATATATCTCCATTAGATCATAGCACAATGTTGGGAGGCATAAATTTGGACACCACTGCCTCTTTAGGCACTTACTGCACTAGGATGTTCATCAGGCATGTCTTCAAATGATTATTTCCTAATCCATTGTCATAATATTTGACACCAGGAAATGTCGATTGTTGGGTTCCTATAATACTAGTGATTACCCCATTACTATTGTAGTTATACCCCTTATTTATATTGTTGTGCCCCTATTACCCCCATATTGTTATTTTTGTGCCCCATAGAATCCATCTATTGTTATTTTTGTGACTTTATATTATTATTGTTAGGTCGGTTGGATTATATTGTGACTCCTTAGACTCCTATATATAGAAAGGAGGTTTTGTCATTTCTATCATCCAAGAATTGTTCATTTATGTAATGCAAAGGAGGTTGCCCCCTCGAAGAGGCTGAATTCTAAGGCGTTGATCTATCTTTTCTATCTATTCTTGAGCTGGTTTCATAACATCGATCCTCATGACTATTTATATCTTGGATTAGTGTACTTGACTTATGGCGGTTAGTCCTAGTCAAAGCACAAATTTTCAAAGAATATTGGTCCCAGATGTTTATCTAATCCACCATCCTCCCTATTGGTGTCTTTAGTAGGCTTACGATTATTAGTCTCGACCATAGTACATGAAAAATGGATAATAAGGTGTCAATTCTCACTCCCTCTCAACGAGGGAGGAGACATCCACAAGCATAAGCGTTTCTCAAGAATACCCATCATTTTCATTGGGAATAACATCATTAATTTGTTTTTATCGCATGACGCCTTTATGATTAAGCATTCATAGATTTGTGGAAAAATATTTCTCCTTTTTGTCATTTGTGATGAAATAAAATCAAAACCTGAAAACCAAAATCATTAAATATACACTATAATGATTTATCTATGTCTAAACTCTAAGGTTAAAGTGGAAATTTATGTAAATATTATATCTATGAGTTGTTCAAAACTTATGAAAACCTTATTCCCTAAGTCCTATATATAAGAAAAATCAAAAGAAAGAAAAATAAGGCCCAATGAATGGTAACTCATGTATTCACACCCTCTTTGGAAAACATATGAATATATACACTCTTATTCACACTTGATCACATGTTTGTGATGGTTAAATTGATGAGGCCAGCCCACGTGGTCCCGCTGTTGGTAAGCTGAGGTGTAACAATCTGTGGTGAATGTAATAATGTATTGGGCCTGTTGTTTATCTGTGTGGTTTAATTCGGAATTGGTACCATGTAGATTCGGTTTAATGAGGCAGTAACTCAACCCTCCATCCGCTTAACAGTTGTCCGCCTCAGAAAATCCGCAAGATTGTTTTGGGGTTTAGGGTTCTCGACCCTTTGCGCCCTCCTCACTTTTTCCGTTTACAGTTGGTGTTGTTCCTCCTTTGCTCTGCGAGCTCTGTGACCTACAGTCGATGCTTTTGGGTGCGATTTTTCTCCGTCGCTTGGCTATTTGGTCCACTGTTCCGATGCCCGGTTTCCCTTCAATTTTGGTCGTGGCTATGTGCCTGACACAGCCTGTTCTTCCGGAGTCTTATGCTTGTGCTGGTAAGGTTTGAAGGCGTTGCTTCTCGGTTTTGCTTATCAGATGTTGTTCTGGTTTGAGATTTCGTCGTTTCAACTCCTTAGGGTTCTGTCTTTGCATAAATGATTGGTGCCCTATGTATGATTCAGTTTTGTTTTCTCCTGGAACTATTGTGGACTTCCGATATTGGTTCGATTCCTCTTCTCCGTCTTCAGTGGTTCGATGGCGGCGTTCTCAGCTGGAAGCTCCGCATGCAACCAGGGTAAGTTCTGAGTTTATGTCGGAGTCTTTTGTATTCTTCTTTTTCTATTATTAATGTCACGGCTCCTTCATGAGCAGGAAATCCTTCTGGGTTGACTGGAGGTTCTGGTTCTGTGAATAGGTAAGTTCAGTTTCGGTCTCGTTTGCTTTTCCCTTGTAGTTTTTCTCTTGTCTTTCTTTCACTAGGTTATGGTGCCGCCCTCACTAATCTTCTCTGCACATTTTCTTGCAGGTGGGGCTGTTCATGGCCACCGTTATCATGCTCTCGACAGTCCGCAAACACGGGTAGCTCTTTCCCCTTGGTGTTTGGTAACTGCTCTTAGGTTGTTTCGACTTCCAATGTTGGACTTGCGTGCTGGATTTAGACTGTTCTTCTCATATGTCGGCCTTTCGTTGTTTTCTGGTTGTAATTGTAATATTGAACCTCGGTGCGGGTTGGTTCTTGTTCACAGTAGGTTAGCGACTTGTCTGTGGTCCTAAATTGATTTTCTATTGCAGACAGTATGTAATGAAAACTTGTAACAGGGGTTTGTATATATAAATGCTTGTCCGGCTATGCGGTTTATTTATATGAATTGTTGATTTGTAAAACGACAAGGCCTGTGTTATGTTTTCACATACCTGTGGTTCTGGTTGTATGAACTTGGCTACAGTTCTTCCTCTAGTGCGTTATTACTCTCCTGAATACAACACCTGTAGCACACTTTACTTAACAGTCTTGCTTATTATTCTTGTTTGCACGAATACGCAGCTTTGAACACAATGTAAATATATGCACAGAATGTTTATTTCTTTATTGTCTCTGCTCTGTTTGTTTACATGAAGTCGAACCCTGACAATGGTTCGTTCCACCCTTTTTGTAATTCTGTCTACAAAAAAAAATAGTTTTTCATTTGGTAACTGTTGTTAGTTATATCGTTAGTTTCAACAGTTGTTCCTTTTGCGGTTGCCTACAGTTAATTGATACATTCTGTCTTTCTTTGTATTTTCCAACCGTAATATGGTTGTTTGTAAAGCATAGAAATGCTACCTAATCTCTACTGTTCCTAATTAAAAGTAAAACCTATAACAGTATTGTTTTTCCTTGTTTCTGGCAATTTAAAGAGTACATTAACATAGTTAATAATAATAACAATAAAAGAAAAAAAAAAACAAAGACAGTTCTACTGCCCATCCAACAAACCGTGTCCTCTGTCCTTTTCGGAAACCACTGCCCTGTTAACCAGATGCTCCTGCATCAGGCTCCCGGGGTAAAAGAAGTTCATGGCTCCGTTCCATGAGTTCCTCCACCGAATAGCCAACCTTTTGTATCTGCGTCGCGTCGAGCCACGAGCTGTCCTCCATTGGACGGTCTCTCCACTTGACGAGGTAACGCAGATATTCCTTCCTGCGCGTTTTCTTGGCTACATGGGTGCTGAGGATTCCTTCAATTTCATGGGTCCGGGCCGAAGGTAACTGCTTCTTCCAAGGACTGCTCTCTAACTGGGTGTCCCGTTCTGGCTGTACCGTACTATCATCTTCCGCCTGGGCGTGATATGGGAACAGGTCTGCCACGTTGAATATAGGTGATATGCCTATGTCAAGTGGCAGCTAAATTTCATAAGCATTGGCTGAAAACTTTCGCAGAATCTTGCATGGACCGATTTTCCCTTATTTCAACTTGTTATATGTGCCCTTAGGAAACCGTTCTCGGTGCAGGTGCGCAAGGACCTTGTCTCCAACATCAAAATGCACCTCTCGTAGCTTTGTGTTTGCTTGCTGTTTGTATTTCTGCGTGCTGTCCTGCAATCTCAATTTGACTTTTTCATGAAGCTTGCTCATTGCTTCAGCAAAATCTTCCCCATCCGCGCTTCTCCGCTCCAGACTTCCCAAATCTCGCAGTTCATGTATTCCCCGAGGATGAATACCATACAAAATCTGAAATGGGATAAATCCGGTGCTACGATTGGGCGAATCGTTATAAGCGAATTCTGCCTAGGCAAGAGCTCGATCCCATAATCGTGAATTTTCGCCAGTCAAACTTCGTAATAATTTCCCAAGCTCCTGTTCGCCACTTCCGTTTGTCCATCAGTCTGCGGATGATACACAAAGCTGAAATTCAATTGCGTGCCCAACTTTTTCCACAGGGTGCGCCAAAAATGTCCTGTGAACTTCACATCCCTGTCTGAAACAATAGTCCTGGGTAAGCCATGTAATCTAACAACTTCTGTGAAAAACAGGTGTGCCACGTACGTGGCGTCACTAGTTTTTGGCAAGGAATGAAATGAGCCATCTTTAAAAATCTGTCTACCACCACCATCAATGAATCATATCCCCGCTGCGTTCTAGGCAATCCTAGGACAAAGTCAATGTTGACTGAATCCCACGGCCTGCTTGGAATAGGTAGGGGTGTGTAAAGTCCAGTATTTTGGCTGTGTCCTTTCGACAGTTGGCAGACGTTACACCTAGTTACATATCTCTGCACGTCCCAACTCATTTTAGGCCAATAATAAAAATGCCCGAGCTGCTCCAAAGTTTTGTTGATGCCAAAATGTCCTGCTAGTCCACCACTATGTTTTTCTCTTACTAGATTTTCCCTCATCGAACAGTACGGAATACATAGTTGCCCACCTCGAAACAATAATCCTTCCTGTAAATTATAATCTAGCCATGGGCTTGTGTTCCTCAATACAGGATTTTGGCAAGCTTCAAAAGCTTCCTTGAAATCCGTGTCCATCTGGTACAAATCCTTCAGATATTCGAATCCCATCACCTGTATGCTACTTTCCTGTAAGAGCAAGGTTCTTCGGCTTAAAGCATCTGCCAGTTTGTTGGCTTGCCCACTTACGTGTTTTAGCACAAAAGTAAAACTCTGCAAGTATTCCACCCACTTGGCATGCTTATGGTTTAACTTGTGCTGCTGCATTACATATTGTAATGCTGAATTATCGGAAAACAAGACGAACTCATTGCCTAGTAGGTAGTGTCTCCAATGTTTTAAAGCTTGGACCACTGCATAAAATTCCTTATCATATGAGGAATACTTCTGTCGACTCTCATTTAGTTTTTCACTAAAAAATGCCACTGGCCTGTCCTCTTGGCTGAGCACAGCGCCAATAGCTGTTCCACTTGCATCACATCGAACCTGAAAAGGTTTATTAAAATCGGGCAGCCTCAAGATCGGCCTCTCCGTTATCTTCCGTTTCAAAAGTTGAAAGCTGTTTTCTGCTGCCTTGGTCCAACAAAAAGGTTGGCTGGCCTTTTTGATGGCCTCTAACATTGGTGCGCAGATTTCGCTGAAATTCTTAATAAATTTTCGATAAAAACTTGCTAGACCGTGAAAACTACGTACCTAAAATAAACGCTTCGGTGACGGCCAACTTATAATTGCTGCAATATTTTCTGGGTCCATCTTCAATTCATTTTTTGCAACTACAAATCCCAGATAGACCAACTCCTTCTGCAGGAAAGTGCATTTCTTCAAATTTATTAGCAGCTTGTTCTGCTGCAACTTCTCGAACACTTTTCGAATATGTTGAAGATGATCTCCTTTCGTTCTGCTAAAAATTAAAATATCGTCCAGATAAAATATCACAAACTTACCAATAAATTCTTTTAACATCTCATTCATTAGCCTCATAAAAGTACTGGGAGCATTACTCAACCCAAATGGCATGACCAACCATTCATACAGCCCTTCATTGGTCTTGAAGGCTGTTTTCCATTCATCTCCTTCCCTAATTCTGATCTGATGATAACAACCCTTCAGATCGATCTTTGTAAAATAAGCTTCTCCACTAAGACAATCCATCATGTCGTCCATCCTGGGTAAGGGAAATCTGTATCGAATCGTGATTTTGTTAATGGCCCGCGAATCTGTACACATTCGCCATTCTCCACCCTTCTTAGGTGCAAGTATTGTTGGCACTGCACAAGGGCTCAAGCTTTCTCTGATTAGTCCCTTATCCAGCAACTCCTGCACTTGTTTGCGTACTTCTTCATTTTCCTTTGGACTCATCCTGTACGCTGCCTTGTTTGGCAAGCTTGCTCCTGGTATAAAATCAATGTGATGGCTGATACTCCTTTTGGGAGGCAATTTATCAGGTAACTCATCAACCACAATATCCTGGAATTCTTCCAACAGCTCCTGAATTTCTTTAGGCAATTCTAACTTTTCTATGTTCAGCAACACCGGCTTCATCCTCGTCACAACTGCATAATTGACCTCATTTTCCTCAACCTGTTTCACAAACTGTTTTCCTCCAATTAATAATGCCTTTGTTCCGCTCGGTTCCACTGTATCCTCCTCTTTGATGGGTACAAGCGTGTGTTTGATCCCATCCTTTGTAAATTTATAGTATTTGTCTTTCCATTGTGTGTCACTTTCCGATCATACTGCCATGGCCTTCCCAGCAGTATATGGCACACGTCCATTGGCATAATATCACAGACCACCGTGTCGTGGTATTTGCCAATGCGAAATTCAACTTCACACTGTTCATCTACCAATAGCTGGTGGCCTTTCTGTAGCCATGACACCCTGTATGGTGTAGGGTGTTTGAGTCACTTCAGTCCCAGCTTTTCCACCATTTCGGTGGCAACCAAATTGTCCGTAATTCCGCTGTCTATTATCAATTTACAGCACTTCCCATGGGATTTACAAACTGTCCGGAACAGTGCTTTTCGCTGAGTCTGTTCAGCCACCTCCTTGGCTGGTTTCAACAGTACTTTATTTAAAATCAAAGCTTCCCCTATTTCTGCCATGTTTTCTACTTCCCGGGGTTGTGCTTTAGCTTCCTTAGGCTGCGCAACAAGTGTTCCCCTTTGGCCAGTCTGTTCCATCTCCGGGCATTCGAAGGATCTGTGCCCCCACTTATGGCACCTATAGCACTGGACATTAGTCCCTCTTCCGCGGCCATTTCCTCGTCCTCGCTGATATGACCGACCTCCTCTGGTGCTTTCTCCCTTCTCTGCTACCCCTGAAGCTCTGGAACTGCTGCCTTCCTCGCTGTTCGCGGCAGTCCTCCCTCTGCCATAGGACTGTCCTCGTCCTCTGCCATTTCCTCTCCCTCTCCTATTGTTTTGTTTTCTGTCGATTTTCTCTTCAGCCTTTACAGCACTCTGAAAGGCTTCTTCAATATTCCGGGGAGAGAGAATACTGATTTCGTCCAATATTTCCATCCTCAAACCATTCACATACCTCGATGTTTTTTCTATAGTGTCATCTGTATAACCAGCACGTAGATTTACTCGATAAAACTCTTCTGTGTATTCTTTGACAGTCATACCTTTCTGCCTCAGATTCTGTACTCGCCGATAAAGTTCAACCTGGTAGTCTTTCGGCAGGAATCTGCCCTTCAGTTTTGCCACCATCCTTGGCCATTTTCGTATCGGCAGTTTGTTCATTCGTTTTCTGTCCGCTTGGACACTATCCCACCATAAGAGGGTGTGCCCTTTTAATTTAGTTGCAGCGAATCTAACTCTTTTATCCTCACTGACTTCCTCATTTTCAAAATACTTATCTAATTCGCTTATCCAGTCCAGCAGGACATCTACAGACAGACTTCCATCGTAGTTGGAAATCTCTGTTTTGGGTTTGCTGCTAGCTAATAAAACTGATCGCAGCAGCCTCAACTTCCGGGCTTCTTCGTCTGACTCGTCTGTAGCAGTTACTGCTTCATCCTCACTGTCATCTCCAAGTTCCGGGTCTCTTCGCCTGCCTGCCTCCACTGCTTCCAAACGAGCTGTAAGAACTCTGATCTGTTCTCTCAATCCTTCATCTGCTCCTCGGCGTACACCTCTCCCACGTCCACGTCTTGGCGCTTCCATTTTTTCCAAAAGGTAGCTCTGATACCACTTGATGAGGCCAACCCACGTGGTCCTGCTGTTGGTAAGCTGAGGTGTAACAATCTGCGGTGAATGTAATAATGTATTGGGCCTGTTGTTTATCTGTGTGGTTTAATTCGGAATTGGTACCATGTAGATTCGGTTTAATGAGGCAGTACCTCAACCCTCCATCCGCTTAACAGCTGTCCGCCTCGGAAAATCCGCAAGATTGTTTTGGGGTTTAGGGTTCTCGACCCTTCGCGCCCTCCTCACTTTTGCCGTTTACAGTTGGTGTTGTTCCTCCTTTGCTCTGCGAGCTCTGTGACCTACGGTCGATTCCTTTGGGTGCGATTTTTCTCCGTCGCTTGGCTATTTGGTCCACTATTCCGATGCCCGGTTGCCCTTCAATTCTGGTCATGGCTATGTGCCTGACACAGCCTGTTCTTCCGGCGTCTTATGATTGTGCTGGTAAGGTTTGAAGGCGTTGCTTCTCGGTTTTCTTATCAGATGTTGTTCTGGTTTGAGCTTTCGTCGTTTCAACTCCTTAGGGTTCTGTCTCTGCATAAATTATTGGTGCCCTGTGTATGATTCGGTTTTGTTTTCTCCTGGAACTATTGTGGACTTCGATACTGGTTCGATTCCTCTTCTCCATCTTCAGTGGTTCGATGGCGGCGTTCTCAGCTAGAAGCTCCGCATGCAACCAGGGTAAGTTCTGAGTTCTATGCCGGAGTCTTTTGTATTCTACTTTTTCTGTTATTAATGTCACGGCTCCTTCGTGAGCAGGAAATCCTTCTGGGTTGGCTGGAGGTTCTGGTTCATGAACAGGTAAGTTCAGTTTCGGTCTCGTTTGCTTTTCCCTTCTTGTAGTTTTTCTCTTGGTTTTCTTTCACTGGGTTATGGTGCTGCCCTGACTAATCTTCTCTGCACATTTTCTTGCAGGTGGGGCTATTCATGGCCACCGTTATCATGCTCTCGACAGTCCGCAAACACGGGTAGCTCTTTCCCCTTGGTGTTTGGTAACTGCTCTTAGGTTGTTTCGACTTCCAATGTTGGACTTGCGTGCTGGCTTTAGACTGTTCTTCTCATATGTCGGCCTTTCGTTGATTTCTGGTTGTAATTGTAATATTGAACCTCGGTGAAAGTTGGTTCTTGTTCACAGTAGGTTAGCAACTTGTCTGTGGTCCTAAATTGATTTTCTATTGCAGACAGTATGTAATGAAAACTTGTAACAGGGGTTTGTATATATAAATGCTTGTCCGGCTATGCGGTTTATTTATATGAATTGTTGATTTGTAAAACGACAAGGCCTGTGTTATGTTTTCACATACCTATGGTTCTGGTTGTATGAACTCGGCTACAGTTCTTCCTCTAGTGCGTTATTACTCTCCTGAATACGACACCTGTAGCACACTTTACTTAACAATCTTGCTTATTATTCTTGTTTGCACGAATACGCAGCTTTGAACACAATGTAAATATATGCACAGAATGTTTATTTCGTTATTGTCTTTGCTCTGTTTGTTTACACGAAGTTGAACCCTGACAATGGTTCGTTCCACCCTTTTTTGTAATTCTGTCTAAAAAAAAAACAGTTTTTCATTTGGTAACTGTTGTTAGTTATATCGTTAGTCTCAACAGTTGTTCCTTTTGCGGTTGCCTACAGTTAATTGATACATTCTGTCTTTCTTTGTATTTTCCAACCGTAATATGGTTGTTTGTAAAGCACAGAAATGCTACCTAATCTCTATTGTTCCTAATTAAAAGTAAAACCTATAACAGTATTGTTTTTCCTTGTTTCTGGAAATTTAAAGATTACATTAACATAGTTAATAATAATAACAATAAAAGAAAAAAATAAAAACAAAGACAATTCTACTGCCCATCCAACAAACTGTGTCCTCTGTCCTTTTCGGAAACCACTGCTCTGTTAACCAGATGCTCCTGCATCATAAATCATGAAGTCATCTTTTCCCCTTTCATTTTCACTTCATCATTTAAGCAACTAATTGAGGATCTAGGGAATTTTTCTTGCCTAAGGGTTTCATGTCTACTCTTGGTTTACTTATGTCACACTACAGTCAATCATGTGACAGAGTGAAATACTTAAGTTTGTGGAGTTATTAGAATAGTGTATTAAGTTAGTCACCACACACGCATTTATTACGTGTCATTGCTCCACATGTGTGGGTTGGAGACTCATTTCTTGATAAACTTAACATATACTACTTTAGGGCCTTGATAGTATATCTTACAAAATCTCTTGGTAAACATTGTGATTCATCCTTTCTGTTCCTCGAGAGACTTGATAATATTGAAGTCAGTCGCAATAATCCACGAAGATGGGGAGTGTAAATTACTTGTGCTAGAAATAGAATTGAGAAATAGAGGTTTTCCATTTGCGATATTGGATTCATAGACATTGGATACATGGTAGTAGTCCTCGATGTCAATTAACTAAAATTATATTGTCATAATGCGAAAAGAGGTAAAAATATTGGTAACCTTCATGTCCTGAACATTCCAAATAATAGCCATTCCACCCAAGTATATCTAATCATCAATCACTACTACTTGGAAATTCCTCCACCATTTTCTAATTGTATGAGGTAGAACCTCACTTAATATTTTTATTTCTTATATCAACATTATTGATGGGTGCTTTGCATACCATTTTTCTTTTAGGAGTATTTGTTTTCCTTTACTATTGAGGTCCCTCATGTTCCATGAGACTATTTTCATGGAGAATTTACATAGAAAGGAAGTATAATGTGACTAAAAAAAACATGTTCCAGGATTTAAGTTATTGGACAATGCCACTTCATGACTCCTATATTTCCTTAACCTAGGACTAAATGGTGAACTTGATAGCCTTAAGGGAAATTAACCAATGAAAATATCAAAAAGAGGTGACTTTTGACTTTATCACATACAAGTTAATATACTAAAGAAACATCCATAAAAATTTCATCAATCAATGAATCTTTAAAAAAAATATCCAAAACAATTTCATCAAGTAGTGAAGCATTACATTATAAATTACAATCTATAAACCTTTTGGTAACTTTTTGCTAAACCATGTTCAAAACCAACATATCTAATATTTAACAATAATATGGAAAATAACACATTTTCATAAATTAAATAACATGTTATAAATCCCAAGAAAGGTCACTAACATAAAACTAAAAAGCACGCAACTAATGGGAGTGGCCACTCAAGGCCACCATAAGACAATTAATCTATTAAGTCAAGGAGTAATGGGGAAAGAAATCTACAAAGGTCAAAGGCAAACCTATTTTAACTTTATTGTTTTATTAGGTGCATGTTGAACATCTCAAGATATATTGAAGAGAAGAATTAATTTTATTGCATTAAGAAAACCCAAGCACATTCTATAACTTAGCAAGGAAGAGATATATAATACCCATTTCAGCGACACAACGCATAGCATTAAGTTACTTTTTTATATATAATTTAAACTTATATCATAAAATCACAAATTTAGCAGGAATGGATGTTTAAAATCCATTTTTATAAAAAGAAAATATAATTTTTGTTATAAAAAAAAAACCAGAAACTAAATATATTCTTTTAGAAAATAAAAAAAAAATACTAAGCTAAATATATATTAAAAAAAAAACTAAACTTAAGTAAATACTTTTTTTTTTGAATTATTTTAAACACTTCCCTCCATTCTAAGAAGCAAAAATAATAATAGAAATAAGGACGGACCAAAAATATTCCTTTCCTTGGTAAGTGTTTCCACCATTCATTCCACTCACTCAAGTTATTTCATAAAACATAGATAAGTGTTGTTTCACACTCTTTTGGCAAAGCCTATTGAGATTCTCTTATGATATATCTATTCCTTGATGGAGTCCTTGATATATTGATCAAGTTTTGATTCCTTGGAGATTAATTAGAGCAAAGAAAACACAAGTACTCTTAATTCCTAGTTCAATTCCTCTAATGGTGGACACAACGCAAGGGAGGGGTTGCTATGGTGGTCATAACTCCAAGTTCATTGTCTCTAATGGTGGACGAGGCAACAGAGGGGTTTGTGGTCATGGTCGTGGTCATGGAGTTTTCTATCTTACATTATATTTAGGGAGTTCAAAGCAATTTGAATGGAATCATTGTTGTCACTAGGTATAATGGATTAAGTGTGATAATGAATAAAATGAAGTAATTATTTGTGAGCATTTGTTCTTGAATGAACATTGGGATCCATTTTATTATAGAGAAAAGTACATGCATTAAATACAACTCAATATTTCATGTGACATTCATATTGTATGCTACTTCTCTTTCATTAAAAACAATTTACTTTTTCATGTAACATTCTTTTTTTGTTAAAATTTCTTCTATTTCTAATCTGAATTACAATTGTAATTTGAAATAAATCTTCCAGTAAATATTAATTTACGAATTTTGCATGGAAATCATAAGAAACATTCACAATATAATATGATGAACAAATGGGTACCTACTTCATATGGATTAAAAAATGCTTCTACTACTTAATGTGAATTACAAGTGTAACCTTAGTTGGATCTCCAATATATCTTAAGCCATATTTTCATTTTATTTTTAGTACTATTAAATGTTATTATGTCTTACCTCATTTTATTATTAGCATTGTAATCAAAATATGCATTTTGCTATAGAATTAGTACTAACATGTAATATTTTTTTTTTTTTCCAGAACGCTAAAGGTAATGACCACGAAGATGATGATATAGACTATGTTTAGATTATATAAGAGATGATGATGATGAGGATGGAGATGGTATTGGTGATGGTTATGTGGATGATATTATCAGGATGCTCAGGATGGTGATCATGGAAATGATCATGAGGATGAGCTTGGGTATGATTTTCGTGGTGCTAGCTAGCCATGCATTATTTTCTATATTTAGCTGGATATCTTAATATGGTAATCATACATTTTAATTTTAGTTTATTTGAATAATTATGATGATACGATAGGTACTATCTTGTTACCTTGTGAATATGTTGAAAATTGTTTACAATTCTGTTATGAATAATTATTGTGTATGATGAGATTCCTATTTTTTTATGGATGTTATGAATCTACCTTAGCATAATCATATCTATGAAACATTTCTATTTGGTAATCGTAAATTGACTTTTAGTTGATTTGATTAAATATGATGATGATATTATCATTTTTATCTTGTTCTTTTATGCATATATTGAAAATTATCAACATTATTTTGATGGGGAATTATTGTGTATGATGATATTACTACCTTTTGATGGATGCTGTGAATTTACCTTAGAATAATGGTGTTCATGAAATATTTTGATATGATAATCACACATTTGAATCTTAGTTGATTTGATTAAGGATGATGAGGATATTATTAGTATTATCTTGTTACTTTAAATATGTGTTGAAACCTGTCAATGTTTTTTTATGGAGAATGATTATGTATGATGACATTACTATTTTTGGATGTAATGTTGTGAATTTACCTTGGAATAATGATATCTACGATAAATGTTGATTTAGTAGCAGTATATGTATATTGAAAATTGTCAATGATTTTTTGATGGAGAATTGTTATATATGAGGATACTGCTATATTTTTTATGAATGTTGTCAATTACCCTTAAATTTGTTTACAAATACTAAGTTATGAATTTGAATTGTGATATATTCTTAAATGTGTTATACATGAAAATACCTACTCATCATCTTGGAGGAGAATACTATGTTGTTGGTTGAAATACCCCTTTCTCCTAAACTATATAAGCCTATAATACAAGTTATGTACCATGAGGACCACAGTATCCTAGTCTATAACAAGTAGTCCCCTTCATCTAACTTTTGTTACCAAAATAATAACCAACTAAGAAAAAATTAAGAAACTAATAAAATAATGTCATGTAGACAATTTTTTAATATATCATTTTTATTATTCTTTTACCAAAATTACCCAAATAAATGTTACATTTATCAAAATAACTGTATATGTATTTTATATTTAAATTAATATATTAGCACAACATTTAATAAAATTTAAATTAAAAAAGCAAATTCAAAATTTAAAGGAAATTTAAATTTAAATTTAAATTACCCAAATAAACGTCACTTTTATCAAAAATAACTATCTACATGTATTTTATATTGAAATTAATTTATTAACACAAGATTTAAGAAAATTTAAATTTAAAAGGAAAATTTAAAATATAAATTTAAGATACTCAAATAAATGCACTTTTATCAAAATAACCATATATTTATATTTTATATTTAAATTAATTTATCAATAGAAGATTTAATAAAATTTAAATTAAGAAAGTAAATTTAAAATTTAAATTAAATTTAGGATTTAGGATTTTATATTTAAATTTATTTATTTAACATGCCATGATTTACCCTTCATTAAAAATATTCTAGATATTCTAACTTTTATAGATTAAGATATTAATTTTATTTTTAATATTTAATATAGTTTTGGGTCACTTGGGCAATAAATTAGGTAAGTTATATTATTAAAAAAAAACCCACTGCATAGCTACAACTACATGTCTTTTAAATTTTAAAGAATTTTGATTTGCTTACACATTATGACATGGAAATTCAATGTTAACATTTTAAAATGAAAATTCCTCTAATGCGAGGAAAAAAGCTCGAGTTAACTAGAATTTGACACTCTTGTTCACTTTCGGAAACTCAAATGGTGGAATGTGATCTCTTTGTCCTCATCTTTAGACTTTTCCTAAAAATAAAAGCATACAAAAGTGGGAAAGAGCCATAAATCATGGGGAAGCTTTTCCCTAAGCACAAAAGCATCTAAAAGGTGGAAAATGCCATTTTTACATGAGGAAACATTATTCACCCAAAAGCTTTTGCCAAAATTGAAATAATGAGGAATTTGGGAAATATTCATAGCCTTCACTTTCCTATATATTGGAGGTTTGGCCATTGAGGAAATGATGGGAATTCATGTATTGTCATGGTGCTAAAATCTATATTGAGAGGGAGAGTTTTGGAGCTAGGAGTTGGGGGAGGTGTTGTATGGTTGTAACTTTCCTCCAACTCTTTTATTAATATAGATTATTCGTTCTTCCTTCCCTATGCTACTATTCATTCTTTACTTATCCTATTTAACTAATGAATGTATGGGATTTTGGTTTATATTTATTTATTCAGTAATATTTATATGTTTATGATAGTTTCAATTATCAAGATATTATGTTGTGAAGTTTTCTTTGTTCTCTCTCTTGTGTGTAGGAACAAGATTTGGAGCTATCTAAGAGCGCTTCCCTGCTACACTGAAAACTCCAACAAGACCTGCATGCGAGGACTCACATGAATTCATTCTTCTTTTCTTAATCTATACTCTACATCTTGATCTACTAAGAATCCTGAGCCCTAAAACAACCTTTCTCTTAATCAGTCTATCTTAGGTTTCTAGGATAAACTGAGAGGGTTTTATGTTCATCTAACTGTGCATTAAATCCTACAGCAAAATGAGATATAGAAACTGTAATATATTTCACTATGTAATAAAATTAGTAAACTGGAAGTAAAAGTAAAACTCTAAACAAGAAACCAAAAGTGGATATAACCATCGATGCAAAATTTCGAGTAGAATTGGATGTTAAACTAGCCATTAAAACAAGATGCAAACAATGAGACAAAAAGGGTTTTAAAGTAGAATTAAAAAAGGGTGTAAAACTAGACACAAAGAAGGGAACAAAATAGGGCATACAAAAAGATACCAAATTGGGCGCAAACAAGGATGTAAAAATGGACACCAAAATGAGGATGAAAATAATGGTGTAAAATTAGGATGAAAAATTGAGTGCAAAAAGGATGTAAGAAAAGACACAAAACAAGAAGAAAAATGGGACTAAAAAAGGGTGAAACTAAGGATGCCAAAAATGATGCATAACTAGATGAAAATTTAGACTAAAATCTAGGTGCAAAATAAGATGCAAATGTCGACACAAAATGTGGCATAAAAAAGGATGCAAATTTAGATGCCAAAAAGGATGCAAAATTAGACACCAAAAAGGATGCAAAATTGGACATAAAAAATGGTGAAAAATTGGACATAAAAGTAGAAAAAATGGTGTGAAAATAGGCATAAAATGGCTCAAATTTGGATGCAACATTGGATGCAAAATGAGGTGCAACAAATGATTCAAAAGTTGGTGCAAAAACAAATGCAAACGTAGACAGAAAAAATGGCTCAAAATTGAATGTAACATTAGACACAAAATGGGATTCAAAGGTGGACACAACACATGGTCCAACATAGGGTGAAAATTTAGATGCTCAAAAGGATGCAAAATTGGATGCAAGAAATGTTGTTAAAAATGATGTTAAATTGGATACAACAAATGATGCAAAATTAGGTGCAAAATAGGATGCAAAAAAGGGAGACAAATGAAACAAAAAAGTAGATGAAAAAAATGGTGCAAAAATGGATGAAAATTTTGGCACTAAATCAAATCCAACATATGGTGCAAAATTAGATGCAAAAAATGGTGTTAAAAAAGGCAGAAAAATGGATGCAAAAATAGATGTAAAAATAAGTACAAAATTAGAAGAAAAAAATGGCATAAGACTAGATGCAAAAACTGACACAAACTCGATGCAAAAAAAGGCACTAAATCAAATGCAAAAGATGGTGTAAAACTTGATGCAAATTATGACACACAAATAGGAGCAAAGAATGGCACAAAATAGGAAGCAAAAAATGATGCAAAAATAGATGCAAAAAATGGCACAAAACTAGAAGAAATAGTGGCGTAAAAAAAGATGCAAAATTTGGCGCAAAAAATGATGCTTTAAAAATTGTAAAAAATAGGGTCAGATTTAGCGCCAGGTTGATCATCCCAATGGAGAGAAGAATACACAAAAATCTGGTGCTAAATCTGGCATAAATTGCCTGCTTTGTTGTGGTGACAACAGGGCAAAGAATTCTTCCACAAACACATCACCATTTGAGGCATGTTGTGGGTACTTGCCAAGTTCGCCATTAGACTTCATATTTGAGAAATATGTCGCCATTGATGGTCACACTGACATCGATAATGCAAGGAGGTTCATAGAGCAAATTTAATTGATACATCATACAGTGCAGTAAGAGCTTGAGAAAAGTCAAAGCAGCTACAAGGCAAGGCAAGACAAACACTGGGTGGATCACAAATTTTAGGTTGGTGACAAAGTTTGGTTATATATTAGCAAAGAGAGATTTCAAGGGGAAGGTAAAAAGCTTAAGCCAATCCCTTATGGTCCTTTTAAAATTCCGGAAAAGATTGGTAACAATGCATTTAAGCTTGATTTGCCTCCTTATATGCAAATATACTCTATTGTTAATGTTGATAATTTGAGATTGTTTGAGCCTCCTTTGACTAACGATCAATGAGAGCATGTTCAATTGCCATCAATAGATGATTTCTTGCTAGAATATCTAGATGAGCTTTAGCAAAATCTCATACTTGATAGAAGAATCAGAACTTCGAAGAGAGGGATGTTGAATACATTAAAGTGGGACTCAAGGGAAAAAGGTCTTCTCAAGCCAAATGGTTACATATCATGAAGGTGAGGGAGTTGTACCCTCACCTACTAAATAATTGATAGTATATTTTTGGGTCCAAAAGGCTTCTAGTGGGGATGAATGATCAGGTGCTCAGTATTTAGCTCAAAAATAAAAGTTCTCAGAATAGTTCAAAACTTGAACATCTATGTCTATCTCAGAAAAGAGATCCTAACACAACTTGTTTCACTAAAAATCGAGTTTTTATGAGAAATTTGTTTTGTTATCTTCGCTTTGCTAAACAGGCGAAATGTGGAAAAAAAAATCCTACTCATTGCACAGTCAGCAGTCCATAGTGCTGACGTGGCAAGTGACTAGGCAGGGTCAATTTGGTCAATAGACAATCATAGTTTGAAAAGTGACGCACTTCTATTGGGTTTCAGGTGGTGATGTGGAACAATGATATTGGTCAGTTTTTGGGCAAATGAGAGACTTTCATGTGGCAAGCCCGGAGGTTTCCAGGTGGCACCTCCCAAAGGCCTAGGTAGGGCTCACAACTGTTGAACAAAATCTTGGCGGAAGTCGGGGTCGAACCCGCGACCTACGACATACAGTCCACAAACCTTAATCGTCTTCGCTAAGGTGTGTTACTTAACCTTATGGTTCTTTTTTAATATTTCAAGTTTAAAGCAGATGGCATGGGCAGTTAGGAGGGCCAGCCTGTAGGCTAGCCCTCCACATGTGAACACAAACATGTTATCATAAACGGTTAGGAAAGCAGCTTCAACGAACCCGCAACTGTGACGGTCCTCGCCCATGTGAATGCACCTATGGTAATTGTAGACGGGTAACTTTAACGACTTCATAAACCATTACCCCAACGGTTACCACAACCATGTGAACAGGTCAAGATATAGTGTAGGTTAGCTAACATAGTGGCCAGTGCTACGAAACCGCAAACATGTGACCCTCTGACGAGATCGCCAACGGTTTCAAACTACGGTTAGCCTAATCCGCGAGATTAGTGCACTCTAGTTAAACCTGCTTAACAATTAATTAACCTGGAGCTTAAATTGACGATGGTTTAGCGGACTTAGAAATTCTTGGTGACATGCCCAAATTTAGTAGCTGTAACTAGAGTTTTCTAGATTTAGAGGAGCTTTTCAAGGAAAAAAATTGTCTGAGTCATAAAGAGAGCAATGTTTGATCATATAGAGCTCAGGAAGAGGTGTTCCTAGCTAATGTGGACATTTTGAACACATTGGTGCAAGTATTAGGAGCCATAGAGCTTTGCAAAACAACACTTTTCCATATTGATCTAATACGGAGGCCCAAGCCATGGAGGTTGGACCGAGGAGATGTAGCCCAGGAGGGTTGAACTCCTTCATCAAAAATCTGTGTTATGTGTCTATCTGATGGTTTGCTGTATTTTTTTACTGTTACTATTTAGTATTATTCATTTAGACTATTTTTTCTCATGAATGTCACATGAAACTTAAAGAAATTTACCTGTTTACATACACCAACAACCTAAAGAAACCTCAGCACAAGAAGCAATAAATAAGCATATGTTTATAAATGTGTAATTGATATTGGCATAGCAAAACTAACAACAAAAAATAGATCATTACCTGTATAGCAATGAATAGGGTTTCATGTTTCCCTAATCACTTAGATCAAATTAAGCTTACATTATGTTAAAGATTTATCTTCAACACAATGAAAGAAGAAGGCATGTTTCTTACTATTATACTGAGAATGTGAACATTATCAGCTTGTATATATTATCTGTTGATGTATTTTGGGTCAGAGTCATGAGAAGTGGAGATTCTATAATCATAAGGCCCAACTTAATAATGAATGATGTTCTTATGATGCTAGAAAAAGGATGGGTGCATACCGTGCAGCCCTTCAAAGGCAATGCAAATGGTTACAGGTAGGTTTGATTGTTGTCCAGATTTGTATTATAAGTTCAATCCTTATAAGTTTGAATGACATATTGAGATTGCTTATCTATTTTTGTAAATAGAGATTGCCCTCTCTAGGAGAACTCAAAATAAGTGCAGATTCAATTTTCCCAGATCTAAGCGAAGGACTGAGCCAACTACTGAAGCCTTTTCACTAAATGGAAAAGGAAAAATATGGACATGGATTAGAATTTAAAATCCCAGCGGACATGGAGAGTGTATTACAAGCTTGTACATGAATATCTTGTTCCTGTTATGATGATCTAAGCTTGTAACTCTTATCAAACACAACTTACTTACAACTTACTAACCCATATCTATCGTGTACATTAATCACCAATGTTCCCATATTCAATACGCGAGACATATATCATAACTAAGATTATGCCTTTCTATAATATGAGCCATTCACCTAATCTAAGTAATAATGGTAATGGTTCTATGTTTCCTATATGATTAAGCATATTGGTTCTGTTGTAACACTATATGTATACATTGTTTCCATAATCAGTTACATGTACTCATTACACTTCTACATAAGAATGAACATTACCTGTATAGAAATGAACAAGGGCTTACGGTTTCCCTAATCACTTAGATCATATTAAGCTTACATTATGTTAGATATTTATCTTCATCATGACGAAAGAACAAGGCTTGTTTCTTACTGTTATAAAAAGAATGCAAATGTTATGCACTTTCATTTGTTCTCTGTTGATGTATTTTGGGTCAGACTCATGAGAAGTAGAGATGTTATAATCATAAGGCCCAGTCTAACAATGAATGATGTTCTTATAATGATGGAAAAAGGATGGGTGCATATAGTTCGTAGAGGAGAATAATTTGAGATTGATTACATTCGCAGTTATTTTATGGTGAACACTGGGAAGTTTGTTTGATATTATTATTTTTTAAGTGGTATAAATGGGAGAAATAGGGGACATCCAGTATAATTAAAGAAAAAATGAAAAATACAATATTCCATTGCCATTAGAAAATTGGTACAAAAGAAAAGTAAAATAGGAGATATAAATAAAGCCAATGATGTCGGTCATAGAAACAACCCCTACTGCTTGGCTTCATTTCCTACTGGATACAAGGAGCTTATTATTTACTAAAATAATTCACTGGGGATGACAACTTACCTGATCCGGACGAGGAGATTCCAACGACAAGGGTCGACGAGGAGATAAATCTTCTAGAGACAAGGGTGGACAAGGAGAGAAATCTTCCAGTGACGAGGGTGGATGAGGAGATAAATCTTCCAGCAATGAGGGTGGATGAGTAGGCTGAGAAATCTTCCATAGTACAGAAAAAACAATAAACATCACACCAATATCATAAAAAATATTTCACCAAATTAAAAAATTCATAAAAAACAAAATGTGCCAATGACCTAGTTGGTTTCGGCGCTCGGCAACAGACCACACAACAACGTCCGGAAATAGACCACACAACAATGCTTGGCAACAGACCACACAACACAACACAACAACGCTTGAATTACACACAACAAAAAAATTAACAGAGCAGAAAACTTTGCAACCACGTATGGCCCGACATATATATAAACATTTTTTCAACCGAATAAATAATTCAACCGAAGAATCTAGTTTGGTCGAACAACTAGTTCGGTTGAACAATATTTTTGGTCGAATTATTTATTCGGCCGAACTATTTTTTTGCCGACTTTTTCAACTCCGGCGAAAATTCCGTTTAATGATCGGCGTTAGTATAAACAGCAAAAAGTTCGTCCAAACGTATGTATAATAGTTCGACTGAATAAATTTAGGGAATTTGGCTGAAAAATAAATAAATAAATAAATAATAAATAAAAGATAAAAAAATAAAAATAAAAATTGTTACGCTCAAAAAATGATTTTGGGAATTTTTTGGAGACATTTCTTAGAAAAGTGTAACCCAACTTCACATCTTTAGTCTGTAAATAATAAAATATTAAGATAAAGGCACGTTATAGTTCATGGTCTCGGTGATAGTTGGATTATGCTGCTCTCACAAAGGTAGAGAAGAGGATCCCTACTACCAGTCAATGGAAAAACGTAATATTTCCTTCATGTTTATAATGTAAATAATAAAATATTAAGATAAGGACATGTTATAGTTCACAGTCTCGATGATAGTTGGTTTTGCTACTCTCACGGAGATAGAGAATAGGATCCCTACCAGCAGTCAATGGAAAGAAGTAATATTTCCTTCATCTTTATAATGTAAATAATAAAATATTAAGATAAGCGCATGTTAACTTCTTCTTTTGAAAACATTATATTGAATTGTCCAGTTCAATCTCCCTTTCTATTCAAAAATATTATCACCTACCTAAAGTATAATAGTTGACAAAAGAGTCACATTGCGGATTGGTACGTTATACTAGAAATCAATGGCGTTGTTTCATTGTAACATGGACTTGCAAGTCGTATGGATTTGAGCTACACTAAACGACATAAAAAATAATTCATAATTCATTGGAAAGATCGAATAATTGGGCATGAAGGTTCAGACACTGCATTGTATAGGTAGCAGGAATCTTGTTCCACTAAATATTATTCTGAGGTATGTATGTGTCAGAAAGAGAATAAGTAAAGAGGTGGTTGAGGAGGTGTCTAGACGGCTCACGCTATTTAACCATGGCATTGTTTAATAGGAAATGGAGTGGGATTGATGAGCAAAGTATGAATAAATTTGTTAAAAAAATTTTGAGTAATCTTTTCAAACAAAAGTCAATATTTCCAAAGATAAAAATTATGAAGTTGAAAATTTCTCTCATGATGAAACTTTAACCATTAGTGGAAGATGAATAAAACAATGCAATTTTTTCTCGTTGATAGTTGGATTTTTTTTCTCTCACAAAGACAGCAAAGGGGATCTGTGCCAACTGTAAATGGAAACAAGTAATATTTCCTTCATGTTTATAATGTAAATAATAAAATGTTAAGATAAGGGCATGTTATAGTTCATGGTCTCAGTGGCAATTGGATTATGTTGCTCTCACAGAGACAAAGAAGAGGATCCCTGCCAATAGTCAATGGAAAAAAGTAATATTTCCTTCATGTTTATAATGTAAATAATAAAATATTAAGAAATGACCAGAAGATTTAGTTATTCTTTTACAAGGAAAAATTCATATATATTAATCAAAATTCATATATTCATCAAAGTTCATCTCCATAACCTTTTGTTGTTTTGGACGAATTACCTGGTCCAGACGAAGAGGCTAGACGAGCAGGTTGAGAAAGCTTCCAGCGACGAGTGCAACCAACCAAAATTCCTCTGGTGCCATGTTGCTAAAAAAACAAAAGCATTATAATATTTGCAAGATCGTTAAAAATTGTTGTAAAAAAAACTAAATTTCAAATCTCAGTGGTGCTTGGCTTCACCTCGGCTCAACCAAAATCACAAAATAATAGCAGCGCTCAGCTTCAACTTGACTCAACTACAATCACAAATTAATAGAGCAGTAAAAACGCTCGTCTCAACCAACCACAATCACAAATTAACAGAGCAGAAAACTTCACAATAGGCTTTTACCAGTCATATATATATATACATATACATATATAGCTATTCGGTCAAATAAACGATTTAGCTAAACAAGTAGTTCGGCCGAATTATTTGTTCAATCGAACTATTTTTCTGTCAATTTTTTCAACTCTAGCAAAAATTCCATTTAATGATTGACATTAGTCTAAATGGCCAAATGTTCGGCCAAACGTTAGTAAAATAGTTCCGTAAAAAAAATGTTTGGCTAAAAAATTGAGAATGTGAAATTTTCAGGTGCGTTTCTCACAAAAGTGTAACCCAACTTCACATTTTCACCTATATATATATATATATATATATATATATATATATATATATATATATATATATATATATATATATATATATATATATCATTTTAAATTTATATAATATTATAAACTATTATAAAATTTTAACATAATAAGAGCTTAATAATCTGTTTTTTTACCAAAACAAAAAAACAATATGAAATTAAATTAAATTAAAATATTTTGATTTTGAAATGAGTTATAGTTTTTGAACAAACGGTATCGATAAGCCATGACACTTGCTTGATATGCATGGTTAAGAAATTTTTTTTTTTAAGGGTGGTTCACAGACACTGAGTGGAAGCTACATCCACTAGAAAATCCAAGTAGCTCAACTCGAAGGGATGTACCCGTCGGCCAAAGTAGAAGGCCTAACCCCAAGGGTGTCGAGGAGATTTGACCTCGTGACCTCCCGATAAGCGAGATATAGCAACAAGAACTTGACCGGGTGAGCCATCCCTGGTGTTCCATGGTTAGGAATCTTTTTATATTATAAGTATTAAGTTTAAATTTTAAAAATGTTATAAAAGTAAATAAAATTAAGATATTTATAAAAAAAAATTATTTTGAAGTGACTTATGGTTTTTGTGCATGTGATATTGATAAACAATGGTATTGGAGCATGTTATTGTAACAAAACCTAAATTACTATGACATTTGGTGAATAGAAACTCTTTTTGGATTATTTATTTTTTAATATAGTTTTTATATCTGAAAATTCAATTTAAATCCACATAAAATAGTCATCAACCAATTACAAATTTTTTTTATTGAATTTTAAAAAATTAATAATTATTTTTTAATTTTCAAAATATTCAATTTGATATTTAATTTTTTTCGAAGCTTTAACAGATTTCATGGAATCTGTGTTAAAATTTCGAAATTAAACAATGTAGAAAAGTATAATAATATAATGTTTTAAAATTTCAAAACTAATTGAAAGTTAAACAATATAAGAGAAGTATAATAATATAATTTTATATGAGATAAAGTAATTAAAAAAAAAACATTTTATTTTTATTATTTACTAGAGTTGCTCGATATGCGAGTATGGTAGAAATGATATAATGTTTAGAATTTTGACGAGGTCAAAATAAAACAAAATAAAATAAAAACATAAAATCCTAGTATGGTAGAGATGTTGTAATGTTTAATATTTTTACTGAGTCAAAATAAAAACATAAAATCCTTTACCTTATGGTTTTTTTCCATGGTATTCTTCTCTAAACTGATCCACTTAAAAGATTAGAATTAAAGTAACTTAGATCTAACATTAGATCTACCATGTGCCAAAAAAATATGTAGAAGCAATGCCGCACTTTTTGTTTTATTAAGAAAGGATTTCCCATGTAAATCTCTGTAAAATTTTCTTATATGTCTTATAGACAGTTATACCAAATATTATTTGTCTATTTATATAGATGTGTCCCCTTATATGGGACAACTATTTTGATTGTTTTTTTTGCTTAAGCAAGAGACGGTCCTTCTATTAACTTAGGTAAAAAAAATATTTTACACATGTTACAACAAATGCCCAGAGGTGCTAACTCCCTCAAAGGGGGAGTGAAAAAACCCTAAGTACCCAAAAAAAACCCTCCAAAAATCAAACAAAGACAAGGCCTAAACTGTCCTAGAACCAAGATCGGGCAAGTGGATCTGAAGTCCACTCCCCAAACCGACTGAAGATCTGTCCTCTAACGATCCAATGGTGAAGATTCAACCCACACAGGGGCGAAGCCCCCAAAAAACCCTAAAGTTGCATGATCAACGCTAACCGTTGATCTTCTCCTTCTGATCCAATGGCTGGAGTCCATATCGCGGGACTTAAAATGCCCACTGAATACTGCGCAATGAAGGCGGTTTGATTTTTCGATCCTCCACCACATGTTGCTTCCTGAGTGGAATTCTTGTCTTTTCATTAATACCATCTTTGGTTTGGAAGGCGCCTGATGAAGGTGGTAAACCATTAGTGGTTTTATCCTTTTGGCCCCACCAACTTGCACACCAAAAGGTGGTCGTTGATCTTCCCTCTCCAGATCTAACAGCCACATACCAAATCGAACCACACAATTGCTCACGAAATACCCTAAAGTTGCACAATCAACGCTGACCGTTGATCTTTTCCTTCTAATCCAACAGTTGGAGTCCATATCGCGTGGCTTAAAAATCCTGTTGAATACCATGTGATGAAGGTGGTTTCCTTTTTCGGTCCTCCGCCATGTGTTGCTTCCTGAGTGCAATCGTTGGCTTTTCATTAATACTGTCTTTGGTTTGGAAGGCGCCCGTTGAAGGTGGTAAATCATTAGTGGTTTTATCCTTTCGGCCCCACCAACTTGCACAACAAAAGGTGGCCATTGATCTTCCCTCTCCAGATTTTGGCCACAGACCAAATCTGACCACACAACTTCTCACAAAATACTTAGCAATGAAGGCGATGATCACTATCCATCCACCTCCATGCGTCATCTGCTGAACGAAATCTCTTGTCTTCTAGGAAAGCTTCGCCCGGGTGATAGGTCACCTGAAGAAAGTGGTATGTATCGGGTATTTTTTGACCCCAGTAATCTCTTCCTTTAATGCATTGTCTGAGGAAGACATAGCTGAAAGGGTAGCCTCTTTGGCATTCATCTCCCATGGAATCACTCCTCCTATGAACATATATCTTCTGTCTTGATTACTATATCTGTTTCTAGAAGCTCCCTTAGACAACTGACAGTGCATCTCCTCTGATATGTCATCTGAAGTGAACTTATCCATCGTTTTCATGAAGTAAAATGCTTTCTCTTGATTTTTCCTGATACTAGTATCTATCGCTGAGGGCTCAGGATGAGCATTCCTCCTTCAACCTGTCATCCGTTACCTCCTCCCACCAGCAGCACAAGTCGATATGATTGTTTCATACCCCCTCATTGGCAAGCTAGCCCACAACTTTGTTGGCTTCCCTGCGAACATGCACCAACCTAAGAGTTCTCAGCATTCTTAGGTGTGCTTGGATTCTTTGGTAGACTTGCAGAAGTCGCTAGTGTCCTGAGATTTTCTCTGGTGCAGCGCCAGCATTTATCCTCTTCACTGAGTTAATGACTAATTCCGAGTCAGCCTCAATGATGACATTGTGAATGTTGTACTTGAGCAGCGTTTCCAAGAATAATTCCATCACCATGAGCTCAGCCATATTGTTGGTTGTTTTTCCTAGATAACTGTGGAAGATGAATTGTATGTTCCTTCATCATCCCTCATGACCCCTCCATAACCTGCTACTCCCGGATTCCCTTTTGAGGCCCCATCTATGTTAAATTTTAAAAAGCCATGTGAAGGGGGTTGCCATGAAGCCTTGTCTGTTGAGGTATTCTTGTTGATCTGCATAGAACCCTGAGGGGATGAACCTTGAGCTCTAACTTCTCCAGTATTTTGGCCTCTCTTTTTTCGATGGGTTTGCGAGTAGCTACACCTCCCAAGATATGAACAGTCTCTTTGAGTTGTTTAAGGATTAGCTTAAGGATGCTGCTCACCGAACTCACTTTATCCTTGAAAATCCTATTGTTGCGCTCCTTCCAAACATTCTAGACTATTAATCCTGGGGTGAGAATCTAGGCAGAGTTAATGATCTCATTATCCGAAAAAAATTCGGCTATTTTTCAAATTCGCAATGATTTCATTTACATTTTTGTCTATCTGCTCGAAGACTTCTCCAACCCAATTCCAAAGTATTGTAGTGAAAGTGCATCTATTGAGGAGATGATTTGTAGTTTCTTCCTATTGTTTACATAAGTGACATCTTGAGGGGCCAACAAAGCCTCTTTTCCTTAGGTTATCCCATGTCAGAATCTTGCCCTATTGAACCAGCCACTTGAATAGTTTGACTTTCATCCAATGAGGATTATCCCAGATTTCTTTCCACGTCTTATCAATGTTTGGAAAGTTAAGCCCTGAATATATCCTTTTGGCCTCCTTAAGGTTGAAGAGACCTGCCTTGTTCTTTCCCCATCTCAGTTGATCGTCCAAGGTTGAGTTTAAGATTTGCTTCTTGTCTAAAACACCTTTAAGGGCTATATCTTGAGTATGAAACATGCGCATTGCACTATAATCTGGAAGTTTCCATGTTCTCCATTTCCTATTGTTACTTGATTGGTCCCAATTGTTACTTACCCTCCTTAATCGTTTGTTGATGGTATTGGTGTAAATGTCTGCTAATTCTTCACTTCAGAGATTGTCCTCCTGCTGCCAATTATCCTCCCAGAACTAGGCCAGATTTCCATTTCTCATCTCCCAGAAACTATGATTTTGGACTAGGGCCCTATTCTCCCATGCTCTATTCCAAATTGCAGAACCTTTTACTTGTCCTGTCATTCTGATGAGGTTCTTCTCTTGCCAATCTCTTGCATATTTTTTCTTCCATAGTTTTGCCTAGGGGGCTTGTATTTCCTTTAGCCATCTCCACCAGATTTTGGCACCAAGAACTCTGTTAAGAATTCCTAGGTCATGAAGTCCCAAGCCACCATGGGACTTTAGTTTGCTTACCCTGTCCCATGCCACAAGGGCCCATTTCTTCTTTTCTTCACCTTTCCCCCAGAGAAAGTCTCTTTGAATGTTTCTTATATTAGTAATTAGACCAGTTGGTGCTAGAATGGCTAATAACATATAGATAAGGATACTTTGGAGGATAACCTTAGTTAGAATCAGTCTCCCTACTAGATTTAGTGCTCTATTTGTCCATTTTCTAATCTTATCTCTTAGCTTATTTAGAACAGGCTCCCAGATATCCTTGTGTAGTGGTTTTTCGGTGAGGGGAACTCCCAAGTACTTCGCAGGCAGTGACTCCCTTTGAAAGCCCAAAATTCTGGAAAGATTTCTTTGTATTGAAATATCCATATTGAAAAAGAAAATCTTTGATTTAGTAAGACTTACCTATTAGCCTGCTACCCTAGCAAACTCACTCAGAATCTGCTTGAATGTTTTGGCTTCCTTGACAGTGGGTGTGCCTTGAAGCATAGTATCATCCACAAATTTCTGATGTGTCACCGCGTCCCCACCTTGAGTGAGTCTCAGACCCTAAATTCTCCCTTCCCCCTTAGTAGCTCTGATTGCTCTCCCTAACCCTTCCATCATTAGAATGAAAAGGAAAGGAGAAAGAGGATTGCCATGCCTGAGACCTCTAGAAGGCTTAAAGGTTTTGGAGAGAGAGCCATTGAGAAGAATTGAACAGTTGGTGGTGGTAACTAGTACCATAACCCATTTAATCCAACTGTAATCAAAGCCATAGGCTTTTAATATTTCTCTTATCTATGACCAACTAAGTTTGTCATAGGCCTTTTCTATGTCCAGTTGAATTATCATCCCTACCTATTTATTGGTAATAAGTGAATGAACCATTTCATGTACTTGAATTATGTTATTAAGAATTTGTCCTCCTTCCACATAGTCCATTTGCTCCTCTGACATTAGGGTTGGGAGGAGTGGTTTGAGACGGTTGGCAATTACTTTGGATATTATTTTGTATACCACATTACATAATGCTATAGGTCTAAATCTGTTTGGAGGGGTGGCCTTTTCCTGTTTGGGGATTAAGGCTATGAAAGATTCATTGAGCACCTTTAAGACTATCTTAAATCATCGAGAGTCTTCCACTACCTCCACGATGTCCTGTTTTACTATCCTCGAGCAAGCTTTGAAAAAGTCCACATTGAAGCCACCCGAGCCTGGTGCTTTCCGATTGTGCATCTCTTTAACGACTTCCTCAATTTCTTCCTATGTTACTGGTCTGTTGAGATTGTAATTATCTTCTCTAGTAACCAATTTAGGAATGTACTAAGTAAATATTTTCATAAACTGGTATCTGTCTTCCGATTTTTGCTCAGCAATTTTCTGAAAATGCTAGACTAGAACCTTTTCCATCTCTTCATGAGTGTTTCTTTCTATTCCATGTTGATATGTGAGTTCACAATTCTATTGTTGTTTTTATGAGTTGTGGTGGATTTGTGAAAGAAGTTGGTTTTTCTCTCCCCTTCCTTAATCCATTGTACTCTGGATTTCTGTCTCTATAATATTTCCTCTTGAAGACATTTGTTTTCCCATTCATGCTAGAGTGACTCTGCCATCTCTTTCCTTTCGTCTGTATAGCCTTCTATGATAAGAATATGGTTTATTTCCTTTTAGCTTCTTTTCCACATCTCCTTTAGCTTTGAAGATATTACCAAATTCCTTTTTATTCCACTCTTTGAGTCTGTCTTTAATGTGTTTGAGCCTGAAGTGTAGAAGTAACATCTTTGTACCTTGAAGGTGTAGTTCTTCCTTCCACCATTTTTCGATGTTTGTGAGGAATTCTAAATGTTTGAGCCAAGCATTCTCAAACCTGAAGGGGTGATCCGAATTGGATACATAAACGAATGTCAAAAAACCATGACTAAATCAAGTCGAAGAAATCTCGAATGAAATCCAAAACAACGATTGAGAACACCCTGAACGCGTGGCCATGGCAGCCGGCATGGAATGACGAGGACCTCGGTCAAAGCACGCTGACCGAGGCCCATGGAGATTTCGTAGGAGGTCGAAATAGCCCTTGGGAGCCCTAGAATGGGAAAAGGAGTTGATTTTTGATGCATCGTTGGGCGAACAGGGATAAAATAGTATAGCCTTAAGAACTCGGTCATGTTTGGAGCCAGAGGACCGTGGGTGGAGAAACGAAAAGCGCCATCATATGAAGGTGGGACCCACGACCTGGAAACCAATGGTTTGATCGGGGGTGCCATTGAATGGTAAGAGGTTTTGGAGAAAGCAGAGTGATCACACTCAGCGATCGACACGTGGCAAATGAGGTGAGAGAAAAACTGTCGTGATTGCGCGTTATCGGTCGATAAAGTCAACCACACTCAACGTGTGTATGACGTTGGATCTGGAGGAGCCCAAATCGGACAGCTGAGATTGCACCCGATAGACAGAAGCGGAATAGACAGAGAATTAAGCCGCGATTTAAGGGGATTTGGAATCTATTGACCGCCACGGTGGAGAAAGAACATATCCACGACATAACGGAAGAAATGAATTGATGAGCACGCTGGCGCTGTTCCAATGAGGACACATGGATACTTCCTGAGCGTTCATGCTGACGTCGAACATGGAACTCCAAGCACGCAGGCGGTAGGCGAATCGATGCAGGCGGGAAAGGGACCGAACAGGCATGGAGATCGAATGGCTAAAGCCATGAACAGAGACAGTTGAATTGGGATTCAGAGAGAGGGAAGATTCGAAGCGACCAAGAGAGGCAGTGAACAATGAAACCTGAGAGGAGGACTAAGCAGGGAGAGCAGTAAAACCAAGCAGAGGAGACAGAGGGTTGAGCTGACCATAGGTAGCATCGGGCACCAGAGAGCTTTAAAAATCAAGCGTTCCCATAGAGGAATCTTTCAGGATTGAGCATCATAGTTGGCTCTTTCCACTGTAGACCGAGGGTCACAGAGCTGGTAGGAAGGAAAAGAGTCTGTGAACTCCGAGTAGCTTGGGGAATCCAGGAACCACCCTGCCAAGAAAAATCTGTTACAGGAGAACTCATATTGAGTCCCTGCATTGTAGTTTCGCTGCTGAAGGACACAATAAAACAAGGCCACCACTGAAGCTGGACCAGAGACATAGCCTTGGAGAATAGGTTGAACTCCTTATTAAAAAGTGTTTGTGTCTTTGTGTTGCTTACTATATTTCTCTGCTGTCTTTCTACTTATTTTCTGTGTATTGGCAATCTGATCGATCTGTTGCTTAAATAACACAGAACCCACACACTAGCACATGATTCTATAGTACCTTTTGTTTAATAAATCTTCAACTGATGTCACTCATAGGGTGATTATCAGATCAAGGGGGAGTTCCTTAGTTTACCAAAAATAGAAGCTTCCAATTGGATAGGCCAGTGATCTGAACCTCCAAAAGGTAGTATGAGGGCAGTCATACTGCTTCCCATGAGAAGAAGTTCCTTTGAAATAATAAATCTGTCCAATTTTGAGGCTACTTGGGTAGGGCCCCTTCTTTTGTTGTTCCAAGTGAAGATTCCATTGTTTGTTTCCATATCAACCAATTTCATATTGGTGATGAAGTTTTGGAAGGAAACTGAATCTCTACCAAGTGTTCTAGTTTCTCCTTTCTTCTCCATGAGTGATTTTTTCATGTTAAAATCACCTCCAAGAATCCAGGGTAGAGCTGGGTATCTCTTCTTCATATCCTCTAGTGTTATGAGGAGTCAAAGTTTGTCCTCCATTGGATGCGTACCATAGACATTGGTGATCATGTAACATTGTTTGTCACCCAACGGTTGGAAAATCAGAGAAAGGTGATGTCTGGATGCCTTTGCATCAATCACACCAAATTTCTGTGGATCCCATAGAGTGAGAATGCCACCAGCAGATTTATTTGCCTTAACTTTGAGGTATTCATATATATTTGACCATTTTCTATGTTTTTTGTGAATCTTCTCCACTAAACATTTTGTTTCCTGTATGAATACTATGTCAGGTTTTTCCTCTCTGATCTTGTTACCTAGATTCCTCTGTTTTCTTCTACTCCCTAGTCCTCTAATGTTCTAGGTTGTGATTTTCATTGAGGTGGGGTTTTAAAGGAGTAACTAGAAAGGTCTTTCATCCTTCCTGAGTCAATCATAAGTTTTCCACACTCCAGCAATAGTTATTTCTGTCTTTTTCTTCCCCTCCTCTTGCCTGGATTTTTTGTTAGTTTTCCTACTATTAATCCTATTGAGGGAGTCCCTTTATTTCCCTGGTTATCGTGTCCTCTTTTGACTCCTCTAGCTATTTGATGTGACTTGTTAAGGAATATATGTTGTACCTTGTCCACATCCTCCTGAGGGATGGAGTTTATTCCCAGGTTTCCTCCTCGTTCTAGAAACTTTCCAGCTCTAGGTTCTCCCTTTCTAGGATCTCCTGTAAGTCTTGGTCCTCTGTACCACTTCACTTTGAGTCATTTCCTGGTATTTTTCTATTTCCATGGTACTCAAAGGGTCCGTTGTGTGTTCATTCTATTTTTGAGTGAACGCCATGCTGGTCTCTTTTCATTTCCCCCTTGTTGACTGATTCTCTGTACTCTCTTGATCACCTCCATCTACTTCTTTTTCTCCTAAGATCTAAAAATTGTTGTAACTTCTTGTTTTGTTATCATTCGCAATAGGGTTCTTTTGTGTCTACCTTCCCCCTCCATTTCCTTTTCCTCCTACTTTGGTGAAACTTGTCTGATCTTTCCATTTGATGGTGTTTAGGTTTTCCTCCCTCCTATTAATAGGACAATCTCTAGATAGGTGCCCATGCTCATGAGATTTGTGACATTTGAATGGGATATGTTCATAGTCAACTGTTTGAACCCATTCCTCGTCATATACTTCTAGAATGACCACATCTGAAAGGGCTCCTGATAGGTCCATCTCCACACATATTCGGGCATAGGAGGTATATTTTCCCCTTAGAGTTGCCTCTGAAATTTTTAAGAAATGACCTAATTTATTGCCTATAGCTTTTAAAGACTCTGGCATCTAGTAATCTAAAGGTAAAGAGTAGAGTCTAATCCATACCGGTACTGAAGTGAAGGTTTCTTGTTCTCGCACAAAGTTCATCGTCCATGGCGAGATATAGAGAGCAGCAGCTACAAAGAAGTATGGTCCTCCTTCAAAAATATTGTCTCTATCTTCCATGTTCATGAACACCACTATAAAAAAAACTTCGGATCCAAGATGTATATTTAACTCCCCCTTTTATTTCCAATTGTATTTTATCCAGGTGTAAAAATATTTCTTTGATGGCCAGATTCCCATAAATTTTCATATGATGGCATAGTTTTCCATGTGATCCCTGTGCACTTGCAGAGATGGATCATTCAGAATAACCCTAGGTTTAGTTATGGTCTTGGGTTTACAGGGCCCCATCTTGGCTTTGTTCTTTTTTTCCTAACCTCTATCTTCCGCTTTCTCCTCCTGTCGATCTTCTTCGTGGGTCCCTTGATCTGCATGGGTTTTGCTGCCTTCTGCCTTCTGAGTTTCAATGTTTTTTGTCTTGACCTCCAAGGGTTGTGGAGGCTTGTTCTTATTCCCTCCTCTTCCTCTATTTGTAACCACATTACTGTAGGAGGGAGTGGAGCTCCCTCCTCCCTGTGCCTCCATGGGTACCTATTGCCCTCTGTCACTCTCTAAGTTAAACCCTAGAACCCTCTGTGGAACCAATTCTCCTTATCATTGTTCTCCCTCTTTTTTCAGAATGCAACATCCTTGTCAACTATTTGATTGTTAATAGAGGGATTTTACAAAAATAATCCCAGTTGTCATTTTTATAAAAGTTGTTGTTAGCCACACTTTTGTGATCTCTTGAAAGATATTCATTTTCTTATTGTCTATATGCAGATGCGTAAAGGCCTCACAAGCGCTAAGGTATAAGAAAAGGAATGAAATATTTTTCTTATGCCTATGATTGGTTCATTAGTTGTGATACTATTGCTCGAATTCTTGATTAGGCTAGCATTGGTGTTTTGGCATTTCTTAATCCATGATAAATACAGGTTTGTGAAGTAAAGCCAGAGCATAAGATGAGTTATTAACCAGTGGCCAATTCATGGTAAGCCTCTGCACAAGAATGAATATGTTTTGGGTTAGAAGGTTCAAGTGAAACTTCTATTAAAAAGAATCTGGAACCTCTTGTTAAATGTGAACAAATTTGTGCAGTGGAATAAGGTTGATTAATGAATAATTCCCAATTTATTCGATGGAATTTAAAGTGGTGGACTAGTAGTCATAGGTCGGCCCTCTGAAACAGTTTCATACCACAGAACACTGAAATGATTAACCCAACCTTCTGCGAGTGGGTCCCGTTGAACAGTGAAGAGGTCTGGAGTAGTAGGGCATGAGAACTTGGTGAACACGAGGAAGGTCGACCCTCGACCTATCCTAAAGGTGGACCCTCGACTTGTGTGGCCTATAAATATAGTCAGTGTGATGCCACATTTAGTGAATGGAGAAAAGTTTATTCCATTTTTATTTTATTATTATTTATTATTATGCTTTTGTGGGTTTTTTCTCAAAAAAAGGGATTGACCATGTTGCAATCTCTCTAAAATCGATCAAATTGTTTTCACTTTAAAATAACGTGTATTTTAAGAGAGATATTAATATATTTCAAGGGAATTTAAAACATGTTTATATTTTAAAAGAGATATTAATATATTTTGAGGGAAATGTGTAATTTATTCAATTTTTAATATAAATATTAATAATAAAACAATTTAGAAATGAAATTTAAATAGTGAAAAATTACATTAAATTTTTTGATGGGTAATTTTTTTTGAAGATTTACATTTTAAAAAGAGATTTTCATATAAAAATGTTTTATCTTTGTGCTCTCTTAATAGATGGGTATATATTATTTATTATTAACTAAGTCAACATTTAAATATTAACACTCATTCATGAACACTAGAACTTATCCCATATTGAATGCAAAATATTGACTTTAGAGTAAACTTTGTGTGCCTATCTCCATAATTTTTATTTATAAACTTATTGAAAATAATATACTCAATTATGTTTAACAATGTTGTAATAATAATAATGATTTTAATATCAGAGAATAGAATCCACACTCAAACCTTGCTTCTTTCATTACTAAACACTGCAATTTATAAACATCTTCAGCTACAGAGGAGCAATAACTACATTGAATGATATTTATTATCTACTGACACTAGCACACTACACTGACTGTCGAACAATGATCGGCATTGTCTGAACAGTGGGCGGCGCCCATGATTAATACATGACACCTCCCCTTAATCATGATCTACATGTTAACTTGCCTGCTCGTCTAAGTCTCAGCTAGGCTTACAAACCAATTTGGATTTTCTACAATGCACAACTTACTTCTACACATTTCAAACTTAGCTTTTCCAAGAGGCTTGGTGAATATGTTAACCAAATTTTCATTTTTATTACAATATGATAAGTCAATTTCTTTTGATTACACTTTTTCTCTTACAAAATGATGTCGTGTGTCAATGTGTTTTTCCTTGCATGATATATAGGATTGTTTGCCAATTTGATAGTGCTTTGATTGTCACAGCTGATTACTGTAGGTGCTTGTTGTGTTTCTCCAACATCTTCAAGTATCCTTCTAAGCCATATTGCTTCACAGGTATAATTTCATAATGCTTTATGCTCAGCGTCAGTAGATGACAAGGAAACGGTTGGTTGTTTCTTATTACTGCATGATATTGGTCTTGAATCGATATCAAACATGTATCCAATAGTAGATTTCCTATCATCTAGATTTCTAGCCCAGTCAGAATCGGAATAACCTGCCAACTCAACATCAAATTCATTAGTATAGATAATACCAAAATTAAGTGTTCCTTTCAGATATTGAAGCACTTCCTTTGCTGCTTTCTAGTGGCTTTCACAAGGCTTAGCCATGAACTGACTAAGTATGCTGAAATAATATGCTATATTTGGCCTGGTAATAGTGAGATAGTTTAGACTTCGACCAGTTGACGATACAAGGTTCTATTCACCTCTTTGGTTCCATCATCACTGCACAATTTGACATTTTGTTCTAAAGGAGTAGATATTGCCTTACATTCAATAATATTGAACCTTTCAAGGACTTCCCTTGTATATTTGCTTTTTGTGATTAGTGTCGTACCAGATTCCCTCCAAACTTCAAGACCTAAACAATAAGGAAATTCACCAAGATCCTTCATCTCGAATACATGCAAGAACTGAATTTTAATTTCTTCAATCAACTTACATACATTTCCTGTTATGATTAGATCAGCAACATTACAAATATTAAAGCAACATTCCCACATTCATCTTCCTTGATGTACAAGTTAGGATCATTTTTTCTTCTCATAAAACCTTTCTCATAAAAGAAAGAACCAATTTTCACATACCAAGATATTGGTGCTTGTTTCAAACCATATAAAGCTTTCTTTAACCTACAAACCAGATGCTCATATCCCTGTTTTACAAGCCCTTCAGGTTGAACCAAATAAACTTCTTCTTTTAACTCACCATTCTAAAATGAAGATTTGACATCTAATTGATGCATTTTTCAGTTGTATTTTGTAGCTAATGAAATCATGATTCTAATTGTGTTCAACTTAGCTATAGGTGCAAAAGTATCTTCATAATAAATTCCCTTATTTTGTGAATATCCTTTTGCAACCAATCTAGCTTTATGCTTATAAATACTTCCATCACCATTAAACTTGGATTTATACAACCATTTGCATCCTATGGGAACTTTATTTTTAGGCAATTCTGTTAATTCCCATGTGGCATTCTTCATTATAGAGTTATATTTTTCATTCATTGCATCTCCCCATTCTTCATATTCTTTAGCTTTCTCATAGCTTGAAGGTTCTACAACATTCATAGAAAGAGATATAAATGCATAATATTTATACCTTATAGGTACCTGACTTTTACGTGATGACCTTCTTGGAGTTTTACTGCTTTCATTTTTCTTTCTGCTTTGTGGAGTCTCCTCTCCTCTTCTTGGAGTGTCATGACTAGTTGATGCTCCTTTCTCTTGAACTTGTACCTGTTCATGTGCTTATTCGTGTTCCTCTTCAACACTTGTATCTAATATGACATAATCATTAGTATCATGCCATACACCAATATCATTCTTTTTATCACCTTCATTTGCATTCTCATTAAACACCGCATCCCTACTTGCAAGCAATGTATGAGTACTACAATCAAATAACTTGCATGCTTTCTGATCATCACAATAACCAATAAATATGTGCTTAATTGACTTTACATCAAGGTTTCTTCTTTCATCTTTTGGAATATGAGCAAATGCCTTGCAACCAAAAACTCTTAAATGACTCACTTTTGGTTTGTACCCATAAAATGCTTCAAAAGGTGTTTTAAGCTCTAAACTTTTGGTTGGACTCCTATTTTTCAAATAAACAACAGTATTAATAGCTTCAACCCAAAAACCATTAGAAATATTTTTACCTTGAAGCATACTACGTGCACATTCAACTAGTGTTTTGTTTTTCCTCTCAGCAACTCCATTTTGCTGAGGTGTATGTGGCACTGTAAATTGTTGTAGAATCCCATTGCTTTTACAATATTGATTAAATTCTCTTTATTTGTATTCCCCCCGATCAAATCTCAAAATTTTGATGCAATTACCAGTTTGTTTTTTCATCATACTCTTAAACGCTTTAAAGTACTTAAAAACAACACTCTTCTTTCTTATGAAATAAACCCATGTATACCTAGATCTATCATCCACAAAAAGAAGAAAATACCATGCTCCACCAATAGATCTAGTTTGCATAGGTCCACATACATCAGTATGAATTAATTCAAGTATTTTCCTTTGCCTTTATTCTTTACGCATAGGAATTTCCTCCCTATGTTGCTTGCCAAGTACACATATTTCACATTCAACATGATCATTCTTCAAGACAGGAAGACCTTCAACCATTGTGTTCTTTTGAAGTAGCATTAAATCTTTGTGATTTAGATGTCCATACCTTTGATGCCATAACTCTATTGTTGATATTGTTGTAGATGCCAACGCTTAATGACTTTCCTGGTCACATCCAACTTATAAAAGCCTCCGACTCGGGTACTTGTGGCAATAACCTTGTCGTGATCTTGAATGTCTTTCACTACACACTGTGATTTAACAAATTCCACCTTCAAATCTTGGTCAGCAATAGTAGAAACATAAATTAAATTATTTTTGATACCAAGAACATACATCACATTATGGATTTCTCTCTCTTGTCCATTCGGCAAATTCATAGCTATTACTCCATAACCTTGAACTTTAAGTGATCTGTTATCTCCTAGATAAACATATGTTCCATCAATGTTTCCATAATATTCATCAAACCACTCCTTATTACAAGACATATGGAGTGATGCACCAGAATCAATGAACCAAGCATTCACATCATCATTTTCCACAGACAATGCAGCATCAGAAATAAACAATTTAAGATTTTTAAATCCATCACTGATTGAGGTGTCTTTGTCCACAAAATTTCCATTATGCCTTCTGTTTCTTTTCCTAGACTCATTATATTTGCTTTTATAGCAATATTTAGAATGATGCTCAAGTTTGCCACAATAATAACAATCATCATTTCTCTTATCATAGATTGGAAATTTAGACAATGTCATACCTTTCTGTTTTGCTTGAAACTTGCCTCCTTTGTTCTTGTCCCATGGCTTGCCTCTGTATGGATTTTTTCTCTTGGCTACCAACACCAAATCTGAACTACTAGAGCCCATATTATAGCTCTTCATCTTCTCATCCTCTTGTAGAAGAATTCTTGTCAATTCATCAAATGTAGAGGGCTTCTCTTTAGCTGAAAGACTTGAAACAAAAATTTGATAATCTTTCACTAAGCCATTTAATGTGATGTTGACTAAGTCAGTACTAGACACCATTTCACCAATATCTCCTAACTTATCACTTAAATCTTTGACACAAGATATGAAATTGCCTATATTTTCATTTGCTTCCATTTTTAGAGATAAAAGCTTAGTCTTCAAAAACAAGATCCAGTTTGTATTTGTTGTTTCAAACAAACCCTTCAGCATATCCCATGCTTCCTTTGATGTATTGCAATATCTGGTGTGAGGAATAATGTTGTCCTTTATAAACATACGCAGCAAAACCTTTGCTTTCGTCTCCCCTCTCTCCCAATCTAGAATAGAAGCTGCAACAATCGGTTTAGGCTCATCCCCACTCACAATGGACCACAAATTATAACCTTTTAAAATAGTCAACAACTTGAATTTCTAATTCACATTATTTTCTCTATCAAGTTTGATGGATTCATTCAAATAAGTATCAACCAACAAATTTGACATGAAAAAAAAAAAAAACCTTTCTCCAATCAACAAAATGCCAGCAAATCTAAATCCAAGTGCACCCAAATTCACCACATCCAAAGTGATCTCATGAAGCAAAAATCATCATAAAATATCATAAATTTTTCACCATAAAGAAAATAAAACCTCCTTATATTAAACTTCACTTTGAAAAGAAAACACTTTTTTTCTTTTTAGTAATCCTCTCACCACTTAAATTTTCTTTTTCTTATAAAGACCTTATCACTCCTTAAACCACACAATATCTTTTTACTCTCCGTTTCCCAATATCATTTCAAAGAAAGTTATAAAAACACATATATTCCTTCTCACCCTTATTTATTCCGTTGCACAAGACACTTGAATATTAATTTTTTTCTTATAAACCCTCTTGCTCTCATTACACTTTATAACATCAATCTCAAAAATAAAAATGCCTTGCTCCATTTTTAATCATAAAAATCACATTTCACAAAACAACGGGCTTTAATTTAAAAAGATTTTACCATGGCTGCAAACTGAAGATGAGAACAACAGCTCAATTTTACAACAACTCAAACTCGCAATGCACAGTTTCACAAAAGCCCACCAGCAGTCACGCAGTGACTCAAATTGGCAGTAGCACAGTTTCATAACAGCTTCACTCACAAGTGGTCACACAACAGCGCGAGAACACAAGCTTCAACCTAGCGTACCGCTGACAGACACACAACTATCAATGGACAAGCTCACTACTCCACAGGGCCAACTCACAAGCTTGCAAGCCCTCACACTCTCGCTCTCATACCATATCAAAAAACAGAATCCACACTCAAAGCTTGTTTCTTTCATTACTAAACACTGCAATTTATAGACATCTTCAGCTACAGAGGAGCAATAACTGCGTCGAAAGATATTTATTATCTACTGACACTAGCCCACTACACTAACTGTGGAACAATGATCGCCGCCATCTGAACAGTGAAAAATGTCATTCGTCATTAATACTGAACATTTAATTTTATATTTAATTAATATTAGAAATTTTAAATTAATTTCTTTAATAAATATTAATAATAAGGAAAAATAATTTTTATATATATATATATATATATATATATATGATATACAATTTAATTCTTTTAACATATAAAAAAATATTTGAAATTCTAAGGTTGTATCACCTATGTGTAATCCTACGAGGAAGACATATTAGTGGGTATCAAGTTGACTGTTTTATATATATATATATATATATAAAATAAAATTTTGGTTATAAATAATGTATATTTAATTTTAATGGTTTTTTAAATAATCTTTAATTTAAAAAAAAAAAAATTATTTTATTTCTGATAAAAATAAATTATCTTTTTAAGACCTTTCAACTCCCACTCAGGTTCTCTTTTACGAAGTTTCCCATAAATTTCTTACAAAATTTTCAAAATCCTTTTTAAGATTTTCAAAATACACGTTATTTCATAAACGATTTTTTACACAGCTGAAACGTGATGGATTTCTCTTTATATTAAACACGCTTAGTCAAAAGTATTATTCGGCTTTCATTCTCTGGTACAGCCTTTGCAAAGTTCACGTCGTATGGATGTGTATGCAAGGAAGGTAAAAGTATTTTTCCAGTTTTTGTTTTTGAAGTCTTTGTATAAAGTTTACACTCTAAAACATGCGTGTAAGGATTGTACAAGATTTTGGTCTTGTTTGGATGCGTTGTTTCTCTTTCTTTTTTCATTGTTTTAGGAGAAAGTTTTTATATTTTATAATTGATTTTATTCTCCACCTTTTACTTTTAATTTTGAATTTTAATTGGGATGAAATTTAAATTTTACATAAATTAATTATTCTACATTTAGTTATTTAATTCACTTTCAATTAACTATATATAATAATAAATAATCCAAATCATCAAATTGCGTTGCTCGCTGAAGGAGTTGTGCAGCCCTAGTCAGCGAATGTAGCAGCCCCTCAGCGGCCTCCTGCTCCTAGGGACTGAGCACCATGAACGCATCAGAGGACGAAGAACCTTTCTCAGATCAACAACAAAAAAATGAAGGAACAACAAAAGCTTTTGTCTCTCTCATTTCTGTAATGGGCGCGGCAAAGAACAGACTATCAGTCACTAAGTTTGTTAAAAGATTGGAAGACATTCCTAAAATCTCACTCCCTCCTGCCCTTCCCCATAAAGTAGCACTTTCTCTGGCAGAGCGTGGATTAGTGGGGTAGTTCACTGGGTTATGGCCATCGCCCAAAATTGTGCAAAAATGGGTAGAAAGGAATTGGACAACGTCAATAGATGGGAAAATCTCAATTAGGTTTTGTGGAAGAGGTTACTACATCTTTCACTTTGAAACCAAGGAGGATCGAGATCTGATATTTAGGAATGGACCTTATTTTATGGATACAAGGGGATTGTATCTAAACATATGGATGTTGAATTTCGATCCAGAAATGGATGTACCCAATGTTGTCCCTATTTGGGTCAGACTGCAACACCTTCCCCTTCACTGTTGGGGGGATGATTCAGTCAAAGCCATAGGAAATGCAATTAGGAAATATATAGACAGGTGCGAGCTAAAGGAAAATATGCATGTATGCGCCAGAATCTGTGTAGAAGTGGATCTTGGGAAAGGGCTACCAGAAAACATCAAAATCAAAGTGGACCAATGGATGCACATACAACAACTGGATTATGAACAAATCCCCTTTAAATGCAAGGTATGTCATGAATATGGTCATTTTGCAAATAGATGTACAAAAAAAAAATGAAAATAAAAAGAGTGAAGATCCGGAAAACAAATGGGAACAGGTTAAGAAAAAGAATACAATCCATAAACAACAAAATCTATCTTCGTCGCAGCCCTCCACATCCTCTGATCTTCACCCTCCATCACCAAAAGAAGATAATAATCTTCTTGCTAACCTTAATCCTTTTGAGCCTTTGGATCCTTCAGCCCCCCATCCCCTAGACCAAAATCTAGATCCAGATCCAGATCCCCACAACATACCCCTAACCCCCCTGCATCCCTTCTAGTATCAAACACCCATACCCTTCCCCACCTCTTCAGTAGACAGAATCCTAACCAGAAAGCAGTCGAAAGAAGCACCCCAAATGTAGAATATAAAAAAAAATAGGAAGAAAGACAAACAAAGAACTCAGGGATGAAGCAGCGACAAAGGAAATGGCATTAGGAAAGCAACAACTTATGGAAACCTTCTTAGGAAGGAGCATAGGAAACAATGAAAAAAGCCAGCAAAGAGGGAAAGGAGCCATGCACCACCCAACAAGCAAATAATGATAGTGGTCTCCTGGAATTGCAGAGGAATGGGATCATCCATCAAAGAAAATGCCACAAGAGACATTCTGGCAAAAGAAAACCCAGAAATCCTTATGATTCAGGAGACAAAAACAAACAGCCAAGAAACTGGAAATATAAAAAAAAAAAAATCAGAAATTATGAAGGGGAAGCAATACAGGCAACAGGAGCGTCAGGAGGTGTTTACACAATATAGAAAAAAGAAACCTCGGAATTAATAAAATACAAAAGAAATCAGCATTGAATCTATACAGATTTAATGCACATCAGTACAAAAGAGAAGTACAATGTTATAAATATATACACCCCAAATCACTACAAGGAAAAATAGCAATGTTGGGCCACCACAAAAGAGGCACTAAAAGAAATGCAAGCTGGGAAAATAATACTAAGAGGAGATTTAAATTTGGTAAGAAGTATAGAAGAAAAGTTTGGAGGAATATACCACACAAACCCATCCAAGGATATTCTAGAAGAAATAATCGAACAACACAATTTAATAGACATCGTGCCAAGCAATAGGAAATACACCTGGAGCAATAAAAGAGTGGGAAAAAGCAACATAAAAGAAAGGCTGGATAGAATTTCAATACAAGAAAACATAGCAGCAGTGCACAACTCCATAAAATCAAAAATTTTACACACTATAGCATCTGACCATAAACTGGTGACAATAGTCATAGGCAAAATGGAAAACTAAGGACCACTCCCATTTAGATATAGCTCAATTTGGGACAACAACATAGAAATCGGTGAATTAGTAAAGGAAGCATGGGAGCCAAGAGTACCAGGATTACCACAGTGTATTTGGGAAACAAAATTAAAAACTGTAAAAACAAATTAAAGGAATGGGCAAGAGCAAATGAAATTTAAAAAAATAAAAAATAAAAAAGATTTATAGCAGAAAATGGATAGCATGAAAATTGAAAAAAAAGCAAAGAAGAAGGCAAGCAAGATTATCTAAGAGAAAATGAAATATTTTGGGAAATATATAAGGAAAACAGGAAAGAATAAGAAGAGGCAAGATTGAAATCCAGAAGTTTGTGGCTCAAGGCAGGGGACAAAAACACATCATTTTTCGACAACATAATGAAGATAAGAAGAGCAAGAAACCAAATAGAAAAAATACAAGTCGACAGCCAAGAGGTCAAAGGCACGAAGGAACTAAAAAAAACAACCTATCAGCACTTTAAAAACTTACTTTCAGCCAATGAAGAAATGGCTGAAAGTGAATATTTCTTAAAGCACACAAAAAAAATAATTAAAAAAGATCAAAATGTAGCAATGTGCAAGGATCCCACAGAAGAATAGGTGGTGGCGACCATATGGAGCCCACATCCAGACAAAGCCCCAGGGCCAGATAGTTTCACAATAGCATTCTACAAATTTCATTGGTATACCATCAGAAAGGATTTCTTAAGAATGGTGAAGAATGTCTTCAAAAAAAAAATAGGAGGCAACACAAAATCCTCCTATCTTGCTCTAATCCCAAAGGAAGCAAACCCCTCAACTTTCAATAGGTTTCGCCCTATCTCTCTTTGCAATTCATCTTATAAGATAATAACAAAAATAATTGCAAATAGAATCAAGGAAGTGCTTCCAATAATCATATCTGAAAATCAAGGAGGATTCGTGCCCAACAGGCAAATCATAGATAATGTAATTATTGTACAGGAAGCTATACACTCTAGTATGCTAAGGCAAGAAAAAGGCCTCATAATCAAACTAGACATGGCAAATGCATTTGACAGGGTCAACCATCCATATCTAATGGTTGTCCTTCAGAAACTTGGGTTCTCAAGAGAAATAATGGAAGTCATACAAGCATGCATTTCTACTCCATGGTTTGCCCCCCCATAAATGGAAGGCCCAGTGACTTCTTTCAAAGCATCAGAGGCCTTAAACAAGGTTGTCCTCTCTCTCCCTTCCTATATATTATAATGGCAGAAACATTAAGCAAGGCTCTAGAAAAACAAAGAAATGAAAGAAATATCACAGGGATCAGAATAGCAAAAGGAGTAAAAACAATAAACCACTCACTCCTTGCTAATGACAGATTGCTACTGGGAGGGGCATCAACAATAAGAGAAAAGAGGTTCAAAAAAATTTTGGATGATTTTTTACAGGTTTCATGTGGGCTATTAAACATTACAAAATGCAGGATATATGGATGGAATACCCCTCCCAGAACTATGCAAAGGATCTCACAAATCCTAGACATCCCTGTACAGGAAAAATGGACACATTTCTTTTACCTGGGACTTCCAATCTCAAAAGAGAACATGAAGATAGAAATATGGACTAAACAAATTGAAAAAATGAAAAACAAAATACAAAGCTGGGGTGTGATCTGGCTGAATATGGTAGGAAGGGTAATACTAATCAAAGCAATCCTTGCAACACTACATATCTACTAATATGTAATAATCATGGCCCCAGCGAGTGCCCACAAACAAATGGAGTTAATCTTAAGAAGCTTTTTGTAGCAAGGGGGAAGCAAGAAAACAAAAAATTTAGCCTAGTTAAGTGGGAGCAAGTAGTACTACCTTATGAACAAGGAGGCCTATCAATACGGATACTTGGGCTCATGAATGCAGCGTTGGGAATGAAAATAGTATGGAGACTAATTACAGGAAAAGAGAGCTGGTGGAAAAAGACTGTTATATCAAAATACATGGATGGCACCAGGAAAACATTGCTTAATGGAAATATCCCAATAAGACAATGCACCCAAGTATGGAAGCTGGTTAAAAAGCAATTCCATTAATGAGTAGATACATCTTTAAAATCCCAAGCAATGGAAAAACAATTTCAATTTGGGAGGACAAAATCATGGGAAAAGAACCACTGCAGACTCATCCAGAAATTAAAGACATACAAGAGTGGATGAAAGGTAAAGGCCTCAATACTTTACACTCAATCTCTCAGTGGAACCAAAAGGAGTGGCAAGACTGGAAAATCTTAGCAATTCCAGCAAATTTGGAAGCGCAATGGAGCAAAATCAGGCAGCTCCTAAAAGGGGTAGCGCCAATCCACAATGATGAGGAAGATGATTATCTCTGGGACCCAAGCAGTGGACATTACACTGTTAGGACTGGATATAAAATCCTTGAAGAACAACCAAATCAACAAGATTGGAATTCCTGGAAAATAGAACGGAAATCAGAAAGTCTACCTAAGATCAAAATGTTCATTTGGACTCTTTTAAAAGGGAGAATATTGACTATTGAAAACTTAAAAAAAAAGGCTTTCAAGGCCCAACACGATGCCTATTATGCATGCAGACTAAAGAAAATATACAACATTTATTCCAAGAATTCACTTTTGCCAAAGAATGTTGGTAGCAGCTGATTAGTCCATTGGAAATAAGAATAAATTTTGAAAATCCCTTGTCAAATTTTCTTCAGACCTTTAAGAAGGCCTACCCATACACAACAAATAAGAAAGTCACAATTCAGAGAATATGGAAGTGCATTCCAGTAGTCCTATGTTGGCAAATTTGGCTGACACGAAACAAGTGCATTATCAAAAATCAAATTGCAAGGATATGGAAGACCCTCTAAAAAACGTGGAGATTAACTTCTGAAAACCTCAACGTCAAAGGAACAACATCAACAGATTATAACACTCTTCAACAGGAAGAGCAAGATTGGCTCAGCAAAGCCATAATAAATAATAATGGACAAAAAGAACATAGGAAGATAAACTCAAGAAATATATGGAAAATAAGAATGAGTCAAGAGGAACTAACAAACTGGAGGAAAAATCAGAATAGATACTGTCTATACTTTGATGGGGCCTCAAAGCATAATCCAGGAAAGGCAGGGGCAAGGGGGATAATCCTCGATCCTGATGGGAAAGAAAATGTCACATATGAATAGGGATTGGGACAAATCTCAAATAATAAGGCAAAAGCATACAACTTGTAGATGGGAACAAGAAATTATAATAAAAAAAAAAAGAGAAATTCAAAATCCTATCATAATAGGAGACTCGGCCGTAATAATAGAGGCAATGGCAAGAAACAAAAATCCAAGCAATGAGTTCATGAATATAATTTTTAGAAGAATCAAGAAGAACTTGGAAGGCTCTGGCGATGTAATCTTTAGACATGTCTTGAGAATTCACAATCAACAGGTGGATTATTTTGCAAACCAAGTAATGGAAAAAAATGAAGGGCATGTTCGTGAAAACTAGGAGGAATATCACAACTCTGTTCCTTAATAATCAACAAAAAATCACAAGTATAAAGCTCACCAAAACCAAGGGAAAAATCACAATGATAAAAGAAATAAATCAAAAAACAACAATAAAAAAACAACAAAGGACATATCAATGTAGTAACAACCAGGAAATCACAGGAATGCAAAGGAAAAATCATGAAACTTCAGACTCTCGTATGAGCAATAGTAGGAAGGACGATTGCAATCCTAGTCACAAGAACCACGTTGCAATCTATCTCATCGAAGGTAGGTCTCGGGCTGCATTAAAGCACTACAAGAATAGAGGGTGCATTCACAAAAATCGCAGTAGCAATCTCAGCAAAGAAATCTTCATTTTCCATGTTAGTATAGTGTTACTTTGGTTTCAAAGCCCCTCCATGTCTTCTCTAATAGCTCACAGTGTTTCCTTTGTTCAGCGTGCAGACTTCATCTTAAGCCCCCACCTTTCTTCTTACCCAGCTCGCTCACCCCGTATCCCTTTACTCCCTTCACTCCCTCCACTCAGCGATCCATTGCAACACAAAGCCTTTCGGAGAATCCACACCCTCCATCTATCCCTCCCATTATCTCAGCCCTCCTCCCTCACTGTTATAACCAAATTTTGGTCTTCCCTCAATTATATCGTTCACAGGGACTTGAACTCTATCGAAATACATGGGAAAAACCCGACCGAGCGCTTAAACCAGACTTTAAAAGAACATTCACCCGCAACTATTATTATCGACGGATCTGCACTCCCAAGCCATTTCCGCAGCGCTGCTCCTTCCTTTCTCCGACCTCCAATCAAATCAAGACCATTGATTTGGCCCTTGATCCGACGATTGTCGCTTAGCCTGATCAATCAAACTTGCGCGACAATCCTCCACTGTCGATCTATACTCAATGGATCTGACAATTCACATTGATTTCGAGTAAATATCAAACACGGAGAATACCCGCCTGTAAAGAGGTTTTTTATCTCTCCTCCATTGCTACGTGTCGCTTGGTTAGTGGAATCGGGCAACCACTCCTTTTTACCACTTATGGTTTCTACCCCGCCTGAAATACCACTTCCGCATATAAATCCGCTTTTATTCTTGGTTAATGTCTGGACTTGTTCGCGCCCGATAAACGTAGATTTCAATCATCGACGGTTGCGACGACTCCTCCAGATTCCTCGTCCACCAACGCTTCTGGTTAATCTCCATCGTTCATCCCTTGATCCCAATCTACATGATTTAATATTGGATGCTATTTATCTAACAACCTCGTCTGTTGATCTTTGATATCCAACGGTTCCTGTGTACAACAAAAGGAAAGGGCTCAACATTAGCAGAAGAAGAAGTATCTTAGGAAATACAAAATCAAGGAAGCACAACAAAACAAGGAGCAGTAAGCAGATCCAAAGGAAGAACAAGCAAACAAATCAAATGGAATTCAACTCCGGAGAAATTAGTCTATAAGCCATGAAAATCTGTCAAAGAATCCATGAAATGTAAATTTCTCTTTCTAGTAGGTCACCTTGTTAGGCAGTATACTAGAATACTCATAAAAATACATGAAGTTTTGAACACAAGCTTAGGAGAAGAGACTGTGTTCCTATCTCATGGCTTAGATGTTTATCATGTTACAGTCGATTATAATAGGATCTTTCTCCATCAAAGCTTTTGGTAATATATCAACTACCCGACCTTGTTAAATAATAATAATAATAATAATAATAATAATAATAAAAATAAATAATCCACAAATCATCTAACCCTATTTGATAGAGAGCCATTAAAGTTGTTATATATTCTTTAACCAAATATCATTCTTTAAAGAACCTACACTGTCAACAAAATTGTTGTATATTGACAAAGAGCCCTTAAAATTTTATATATATTCTATGGTTGATTGTCTTTTGCAAAATTGAAAAGCTGCCCTTTTTTTGTGGATCTATATTTTAAACAAAGTGTTGGCCCTGCGATTGAAAAAATTATTCATCCGAGGATAGTTTGGTCAACTGCTCGGAGCAAGCATCTAGTAAGACTTAGTAGGAGTAGGGCAACACATCTTTCATCTCACACATGAATTTAACAGCCTTGAAACATTCAGAAGAATATTAGATATCACCAGCTACATATCAAACAGCTCAGAAGAGTCAGTCAATACAAAATCCATAAAATGGATGACAATCCCAATCGTTCATGAGTCTTAGTTTTATTAATTTAATAATAGTTTTATTAATTTAATAATACTATAATATTGATCAATGATAAACAATAACATACCAATAAAAGATACACAAAAAACCAACATCTTCATATTCTGATCAGGGCGATAAATAAAGAAAACATTTGTAGCATTGAGGAAATAGACAGAGTTGGTAGAAAACATCAAACCAATCATATATTCATAAATTGAACAGCTCTCAGATGAGGGCTTCACCTGGAGACTGTATCATTTCATTCCACACATGAATATATATAACTTACACTCAAATAGGGAAGTTAAAACGACCTCCAGCGGAAAAGGAATTAAATCTTAATCAAAGGCATACACTCAACTAATGAATTGACTCCCTCCTAAAATATATTTATCCATTATCTTCAACACTTGCCCTTAATGGAGAAAGGGTTCACTAGTACTCCTAACATTTCCCTAAACAATTCAAACTTGATTCTACCGAGAGGCTTAGTGAAAATATCAGCAATATTGTCACATGTATTATAATAATAAATATGAATTTCTTTTCACTGAAATTTCTCCCTGACAAAATGAAACTGTGTATCTATGTGCTTTATGTTTTTATGAAAGACTGGATTATTTGCAAGTTTGATAGAGCTCTGGTTGTCACATTTGATAACTATTGCAACCTTTTGTTCTTCTCCAACATCATGGAGAAGTCTCAACCAAACTGCTTCAAAAGTTGCTGCACACATCGCTTGATACTCAGCTTCTACTGAAGAAAGGGATATTGTGTTATGACTTTTGCTGCTCCATGCAATGACCGGAAACCCAATTTTGAATGCATAACTTATTATGGATCATCAGTCATCTAGATTTTTGTCCCAGCGAGAGTCTAAAAAACTTGTCAATCTAACATGAAATGAATCAGTATAAATAATACCAAAGTCTAAGGTTCCTTGCAGATACCTTAAGATGCCTTTTGCTGCAGCCCAATGACTCTTAAGAGGTTTTGACATGAATTGGCTCAATACATTGATTGCATAAGCCAAATCTGGCCATGTTGTAGTCAAGTAGATTAGACTCCCAACAAGTTGTCTATACAATGTTGCATCTGCCTCATTAGAACCATCATCATTCTAAAGTTTCGTATTATGTTGTAAAGGCACTGTTGTAGCTTTGCACTGATCCATTTTTTATTTTTTCAGTAAACTCCTTACATACTTACCCTGTGACAGAAAAGTCTGGCCAGAATCCCTTCAGACTTCCATACCCAAACAGTAGTGTAGCTCTCCAAGGTCTTTCATCTCAAAAACATGTGACATTTTCTCTTTGATTTCTTTAATGAGTTCATCTACATTTCGTGTAATGATAAGATCATCTACATATAGAGAAATCAAAACAATTTGCCCCTCTTTATCAAACACGGTATACAAATTAGGGTCATTCTTGCTTCTTTTATAACTATGTTGTAGGAAAAATTAATCAATTTTGTCATACCATGACCAAGGTGCCTGTTTTAGTCCATAGATTGCTTTCTTCAATCTACAGAGTAAATGTTCTTCCCTGTGTTTAACAAACCCCTTAGGTTTCACTAAATACACTTCTTCTTTTAATTCACCATTTAAAAAATGCAAATTTCACATCTAGCTGGTGTATCATCCAATGATGTTTGGTAGATAAGGCAATTAACATTCTGATTGTATTTAATTTAGCTATAGGGGCGAAGGTTTCCTCATAGTTTATACCTTCTTTCTATGAGTACCCCTTTGCAACCAACCTAGCTTTATATTTATCTATACTCCCATCTGCTTTAAATTTAGGTTTGTATAGCCATTTACAACCTATGGGTTGTTTTCCTTCACGAAATTCAACTAGATCCCAGGTTTTTTTTCTAAGTATTGATTCATATTCCACTTCCATGGCTGCCCTCCATTCACTATATTGACTAGCTTCTTTATAACAAGAGGGTTCAACAACATTTAACATACTAGTCATACAAGCATTCCCCCTATATCTTGCTCGCAATTGAATTTTCCTACCTGATCTCTTGAGTGGTGGTGTGGCCTTAAATCTATTTTGATCTCCCCTCTGTGGATTGGTTTCAAACCTAATTTGATCAACTACTTCTTCTTTCTCCTACTATTGTTGTTGCTATTGTTGTTGCTCACCGGCCCATCTTTCATCACCTTCTTCTAACAATAAAGGCACATGTCATTCTTCATCACTCTAAATAGGGTTCCCATCATCTACCTATTCATGGAATACCACATCTCTGCTTGCAAACACCTTGTGAGTAGAAGGATTAAACAACTATAAGCCTTAAACTCACTGCAGTATCCAATAAAAACACACTTAATGGATTTTGAATCTAACTTCTTCCTATCTTCTTTTGGGACATGAGCAAAAGCCTTACATCCAAAGACTCTAAGATGACTTACTGTAGGCTTGAAGCCAAACAATGCTTCGAATGGAGTTTTATGATCCAAACACTTAGTAGGACTCATATTCTTAAGATACACCGTAGTGTTTACATCTTTTGCCCAAAAACCATTGGTCAGATTCTTACCTTTCAACAAACTGTGGGCAAGGAAAATTTTAAGGACAAAAAATTATTTTAAAGTTTAGAAACTTTGGCGAATCTCACTAGTACATAATAGGAAATTTGTAAAATGTTTGGAAATTTTTTGTAAAAGTATTCAAATTTCTAATAATCTTATATAGCATTGATATAAAATATTGGTGATTTTTAAAGTAAAAAAATTGTATACTATAAAATTTGGGCGAGTAAGTTCTAGAAAAATGGAAATTAATGAATCTTTCTTTTTGGAAAAAGCATGGAAAATTAGCCCAATTGTGAATATTAGCCTCTAAAATTTTCCCTCATTGCGGGCACACTCCACGAGGGTTCTCTTTTCCCTTTTTGCAACCCCATTCTACTGTGGAGTGTAAGGTTTTCTGAACTGTTGTTGTATTTCGTGTTCTTTGCAGTATTTGACGAAGTCACCCTTCTTAAATTCTCCACCTTGGTCTAAGCAAATAATTTTGATGAACTTTCCTATTTACTTCTCAATCATACTTCTGAATTTCTTGAAGTATTCAGAAGCATGACTTTTCTGCCTGAGGAAATGTGCCCAGGTGAACCTTGTACATTCATCAACAAAAATAAGAAAATATTAGGCCCCTCCTAACAACCTTGTCTACATTGGCCCACATAGATCAGTGTGTAAAAGTTCAAGTATATCCCTCTGCTTCCTATCAATAATAGCAGGAAATTCATCTCTATGTAATTTACCAAGGGCACATGCTTCACAGTCAACATCCCTACTCTTAAAAATAGGAAGACCATTCACCATACCTTTTTTCTGAAGAAGTAGTAGGTCACTAAAGTTTATATGCCCGAATCTTTGATGCCATAGATTCTCTGCAAACATGGCTGATGATGCCAACACTTGATGTGACGCACTTCTGACATCCAGTTTCTACAATCCTCTTACACATACACCTGTTGCAATGGACTTCATCTGATCCAGCAAGTCTTTAATTACACAATAAGATTTAAAGAACTCTACCTTAAGATCCTCGTCTGTTATTCTAAATATAGAAATCAGTTTCTTTTTTATCCCGAGTACATACTTAACATCATGAATATATGTTTCCATCAAGTAGTAAGACATGGACATCACCATATCCCTTTATTTCATACCCTCTACCGTCTCCAAGGTAGACCTTCGTACCATTGTTGGATTCTCTGAAATTTTTGAATAATTGCCTCTTACCTGTCATATGGGAGGAGGCTCCTCATTCCACGAACCAGATTTCTGCTTCATCCTCCTAAGTCAAGAGCGCAGAATCATATACGAACAATCTGATATTCGAATTTTGATCTGCATCAACCAGGTGACCTGCATGCTTCTTATGTCTCTGTTGACCTTCATAAAACTTCTTCTTCTGACAATATTTAGCTATATGACCAACTCTACCCCAATAAAAACAATTTGGTCCTGAATCACTTTTGTTTGAAGACATACCTTGAGATACAGGTGGATTTTTTGTGGGGTTCCTCCGCTTTCTGTGCTACGTTTTTCTTTCCTCTGAAGGGCTTCTTATTTGCCATTAGGGAAAGATCTAAGCTCTGGGGTTTCAGGGTCATCCGCCTTTTCTCCTCCTGCATTGGGATCCCTATCAATTCTTTAAACTTGGGGAGTTTTTCTGTTGCATTCAACCCAATGATGAACATCTGATAGTCGTCAGTCATACCATTCATGGTAATCATGACCAAATCAGTGTCTGATACTGTTTCTCTAATGTCACCCATCTTATTCTTAAGTTCCTTGATACGAGAGATGAACGCTTCAACTGATTCATTCTCCTCCATTTTAATGGAGAGAATCTTGCTCTTTAGAAACAATAATCAATTTTTGTTCTTGATCTCGTACAAGTCTTTGAGGATGGTCCAAATGTCTGTTGCATATTTACATTATCGAATATGGGGAATAATGCAGTCTTTCACAGACAATTTGAGCAGCACCTTTGCTTTATTCTCCCTCTTTTCACAGTCTTGGATTGTTGATGTTGTTCCGCTTGTAGCATTAGTCAGCTTCAGCTCATCACCGCTTAGAATCACCCATGTGTTTTTCCCCTCTAACAAGGTCTGCAACATGAATTTCCAATTAGATTAATTGGATCTATTGAGCTTATTGCTCTCGTTTAGGTATGCCTCTGTAATCTGGTTATTCATCTTGACACAAAAAATACCAATCTCCAGTAATTAAAAAAACTAGATCCATCCCAGATCTCAAGGCACCTTCTCTAAAATGAAATCTTGATTGCACAAGCCAATATGCCCCAACTCAATTTAATTCAAAGAAGCCCTTTTAAATTCAATTAAAAAAAATTGAACAATACCTGCTTCTCAACTCTGATCTTCAAAGCTCGTTGTCTCTGCAGCCAATATTAAAAGAAAAACAATAGAAATTAATATGCCTGAAAAAAAAAAAAAAAAAAAGATTAACACAAATATTCTCGCAGTTCAACTCCATATGCAGAGGTTATAGAGATATTATTATCATCGCCATTGCAAAAAGAAGAGAGATTTGTGTTATCATTTGCATCAGAGTGTGGGGGATAGTAGGATTTCTCAGAAGGGGTGGTGGATTTTCCATACACACTTTCTCCATCATATCAAGGCAGGCTCGCCATCACAAAGGCGGAGATCTGTTGTGGAGACAGAGTTCGGCTTCGATCACAAAGGCGGGCTCACCATACCTTGTGAATATATCTATTCGAGCATCTATTCCACTGTCACCGCTGCTTTCAGGTCAACCCTCTTCTCTACTGGCTCAACCCTCCCTAGTGCCTTGTGATCTAATCACACGAAGACTCTAGGATCGGAAGATGATCTTGTGGATGTTGTCAAGCCAGGATCTATTGCGCCCCGAGCGAACAGGATCCACCGTCCTAGCAATTGCTTCATCTCTGACTACACTAATTGCAATCACGTCCTTCACTGCTTGATCTCCAGTTGCATTACACATCGGAATCCAAAACTGTGTGCTAAATATCATATCTAAACTATATATGCAATCTCCAATTTGAAAATATGTCGATTTACCCAATCTCCACAAGTCAGACTCGATGCTCAATCACGTTAGTGCTCACCAAAGACAACACTAAAACACATAGAAAAATCACTCGATCTGCAACCACCAACACTCAAATCACTTGATCTACAATCAACAACATCCAACTAACTCGATCTGCGGCCACTAATATGCGTCAGGCCAAATTTTTTATTATCTCTGAGTGCAACACGCAGCACTGTCGCCGCCAATCTCCACAAAAAAAAAGGACAAAACACTCTGCCCTCTGAATTTTGGGTTGAGAGTAACATGGATGACGGTCCAGCACTAAGAAGATCACTTGATTTGAATGCACTAATGACCAGATCACTCGATCAGCGTCTTCAACTGTGATCTTCCACCAACTCCCTACTCAGGGATTCATTGGCCCTCTCAAACCTGCAACTCTAATACCATGCTAGAAAACATCAAACCAATCATATATTCATAAATTGAGCAACTCTTGGGTGACAAATTCAGGTAAATGTGGCACAGCATAGTATACAGACATAACAGACTCAGAGGGAGCTGAAAGTGTAAAACTTCAGTGTCCTAAATCCCATACGCAAGTTACATAAAGGGAAGTCGTGTATATACGCGAGTTAGTTACTGCACAGTCGCGTATATGTTAGTTTGAGGAAAAGCAGTAGGGACAGGCTCAAGAAAAAGGGTTTGATATGCTTCAGTCCATTATTTTCTCTATTTGATAATGGTTACAATCTGCTAATGATGTGTGGAAATGTCTTGATACTTGTAAGATGTTTTAATCTTAACTTGTGATTGATGATGCCTTGATACTTCTTGCTGATATATGCATGATCAGATCTGACAGTGAAAAATATGGCACTGGTTCAAGGGGAGCATATGCTTTTAATAATGCATTGTTGGCATTATGGTTAGTAGTCCTTGGTGATGATGCTTATATGGCTAAAAGATACATCTTGCTATGGTTATAAGTTGTCCATGACAAAATCTCATATGATTCTTGGGGTTACATAGTTGGTTTTCAGAGCAGATTTGTGGTTGATTCTCTGATGATGCATATTTGGTTCTTACATGGTGATCTTCATAAGGATAAGGAGAAGTACAAAGCTTGTATACACATCTTCATTACTTGTTGATGAATCACCCATATGCCATTGTTGTCATAAAGATCATATAATACAGTTATGATGCAAGATTCCTATAGTTCTTGGCACTCATGTGGATGAGAATTGTTGTTGTTGATGATATAAAGAAGTCTTGACAAATGATCTTGAGCTCAAGATACATAGTGCTAGATACTTGGATGATGATGAGTTCTTACCTATATGATAATAGGTTGATACTTACATATATTGATTGATGCAGATGTTCCCAAGTGATGATACTTGGATCATGCAGATCATGAGATGGCTATGGTGTTTTTCACATATGATATAATGTGAATGATTTTATAATGCTCAAGATCAAGAGGATGAATTTATGCAAACATATCTTGTCATAGGTTGATGCTATACAGGTTGCTGGTCTAGATGTTATTGACTGATGCTTATGGAGCAGATCATACACTATGTATGATAGTTGCTGATGACTATCATGGTCTTATTTAGATGTTTGGTATCTGTTATAAATGTCATATCAGGTCTCATGATGTACTAGTTTGTCTCTATCTATGAATCCCTCTTGGTCATACGATGTAATTTGTACCCCCACTATGCATGGGAAGGATGATGTAATATTTCAGTCATGTATAAACAATTGGTATTTGATGTATCCCCACTTGGTTGGGTGGATGAGTCAATGTTGGTATATCCCCACCAGGTTGGGAGATGGATGTATGTATGAGTCTTTGGTGATAGGAAGGTCATTTATGATGTATGGAGTCATGTTCTTTCTTGTAGAACATCTTTTTGTAGACCTTGATTATAGGCAGGGGGAGCATGAACAACACATTTCAGCGGAGACCTCAGTATGTACTCAGAGGGAGCATGGACAGATTGGTACACCTTGGCATATACAAAGGGGGAGCTCATTCAGAGATTTCAGTAGGTACTCAGGGGGTGTATGGTCAGTAGAATGGTTGTCAAGGAAAGAGAATATCTTGGTCCGCCCTTTGCCCTTGATGTCAAAGGGGGAGAGTGATTTGGTGTTGTTGCCATCAAGTCTAAAGGGGGAGATTGTTGGCATTATGATGCATGTATTATACTTGATGGCAACCCACTCATAGAATAAAAAATCACTTATATAACTAGATGAATCTACAAAAGAGATATCAGATATGACAGATCATAGTTCAGCAGCAAAGAATTGATGATCAGACTCAAAGAATGAAGAAAATGAGACCTCCGCGGGTTCCTGTTAACAAAGCTGCGGTCCTCGGCTGGTTCCACAGGTGCGACGTTGAAAAGGTGCGGACATGTTCGCAGGTGTTCCAAACAAAAGGTGTGAACCTAAAGTGCATGGACTTTCATGCAGAGAAAAATGCGCACATGGAAAATCTTATGTTTTGTCCTTGGTATTTAGTCCGACGTTTTTGATCCTATGGTTTTGGTTCGTGGTTTTGCATCTAAAATATTGAACCCAAGTTTTGGGTCCCTAGTATTGGATCTCTATGGTTTTGATCCATGGTTTTGAGTAAGGCCTAGACTATAAAAAGGAAAGGAGATCATTTGGCTGAATACAGATGTGTTGAATATCTTAAGAAGCATAAGATCTGAAATAGTGGTGATCGGTTGGTGAGATATAGCTGGACCTGAATCCAGGAGAAACCTGAGTATTACAAGTCGAATCTACTGATGGGTCGAGATCTCTTGGGTGCATGATCAGATCTGTAAATCTGGAAGTCTGGGTTATAATTGAAGACTGAAAAATTGTTTATACCCGAAGGTACGTAGGTGTGACACAGCAAAAGTGTGGAGGTGCGCAGGTCAGACATGGGTGCAGTGCGTAGGTGCGCAGTCCAGACACAGGTGCAGGTGTGGAGGTGCGCAGACCACAGATAGAGAAGGTGCGAAGGTGTGCAGTCCACTGACAGAACAGTTGTGGAGGTGCGCAAGTTACAGAAAGCACAGTTGCGGAGGTGCGCAGGTTCGACACAGAGGAAGTGCGAATACCCGCAGGCTTATATTGGTGAAGTTGCGGACTTTTCTTGGCATATGTTTTAGTTGCTTTTGTCTATTACTGCTGTGTTCAAGGTTCTGAGTTGGTGTCTAGTTGTAGTGTACCGAGTCAGTATTTGTACAAGGAAGTTGGTTGATTAATGCTTGATGGATCGAGATATTAAGTATTGGAATGTTTATCATTATCTGGTTTGATAGACTAGATATGAATTATTGTCGTATGTTTTATTACATGAATGGTATGATCTGGGTATGACTGATGTATGGAACAACTTCAAAGTTATGAGGCAATATTTGCAGATCTGTATGCAGGATTGGCTTTGGTGAAAGCGTTGATTCAGTGTTGGATTATGGTGTTGTGCTTCAGGAGCATCTAGTTTGAAAATGTATGAAACGTGGTCCCTGGAAGAAAGAGAAGGTTGTAGCCTTCTGTAGGTCAGCACCTACGTACTAGTACTTCAGCCATTACAAGAGCTAAGGGGGTTGTAGCTCCCTTCCAAGAGAGTCTGGAGAACGAGAGAAGGTTGTAGCCTTCTGCAGGTAGAAGCCTATGTACTGGTATAAGACTGCACCAGTACAAAATCATTGTAAAAGGAGTTTCTTATTAAAAGAAAGATTGAGACGACTTGTAGCAGGTGGTTTTCACCCACATTGGGTTTCCACCTTACATCATGGTGTTCATGTGTGCTTCTTACATGTGATGATCTGTTCTATTTTACTGCTCCTATTCACTGGTCATATGGTTAATAATGTTTTGATGCACTCATAAAGGATCAACTAACTGAATCATAAGTTTACTTGATATACACTTGTTGCATTACACACAGTTGCAGGTTTCCTTAGCTGAAGTAGCGTATATGAATCTTAATATGGAAATGAAAAAGTTTTATTGATTTGATAATAATGGTTCACCCCCCCTCTCAGTATTATTTCCAACAGAATACGGGGCAACTCGAAGCCACTCAGCCCATAAATTGTGTAGAATATTCTTCCTCAGAAGTTGATCAATGCATGAGCTAGTGAGTTTCTCAGTCCTTCCCAAAACTGTACAATCTCTCTTGTAAATGCATGACAATTTTCCTGAAAAAAAAAAATAAAGAAGCATCCCTAGAAAGTAGGGATCTATTATTAGTTTCCCGAGGGTGACACATTGTTATCCTTATAAGTTTCTCTGAAGTTTCGCTTTTGTCCTTGATCTTAGGCATGTGAGTCATAAATTCCAACTACATCAATTAGATTTAATGGATGCCTCTAGAGCTCATTTGTAAATTTGATCATCAAGCCCTAGCATTCTCAAGGAGATCAAGGAGCCTTCGGATCATTGTCATCATTTTTTTCAGGTGAGTTTTTCTTTTATCATCTTTTGTGTATTTTTCTGTCGCTTTTCATTGTTTAGCTTGTGAAAGTGTTGTTTCACTTGTTTCTATGAATGACTACTGGTGTTTTAACTTGTTTTATCTTGTAGAAGTGTTATTTCAAGTTATAGACTACATTTCCCAAATGTCACATGTGTTCTCGTTCTGCACTAACGATCATTGTTGCAACGCCTATCTTCACAGGCTTCATTTTCCTTTAGTTTAATCAAATGTTGCACTTTTTTCACATGCATGCATGAACACTTAGTCAGATCTGCACCCATCATCACATAACCCTTCATATCTGCTTGATTTTCACACTGCCCGTGATCTGGGCTCCCCTTACCCGAATCTCACACTTCACTGCATGCACTGCACAATTTGGGAGCTCAAGGCCTCTGCCTTGGCTTCTGGAATTGTGTATAGCCTGCAATGGACTAGCTCCAACTACACACTACGCAGTTCTAGGAGCCAATCTCCCAGCTTGGCCAATAATATTGCGCAATCCACAGTCTCTTCCAGGACCTAGTCCAAACTTATTGTGCATTGCGCAGTTCCAGTCATCAAACTTTCATACTGACTGTTGGGACTTCCCAATGCACTATTGCCAAAGTCATCCAGTCACCCCTTTTGGTAAAAGTTGTGCAATCCCTCTCATCAGATGCTCTGATTGCTGCTTGATCATGTTGTGAAGTTATATTTGTAAGAGCTAATGTTTGCTTGCCATGAGTGTCCCTTTTGTCCCACAAGTAACACACTCATGAAGCGCTTCTATCCAGTAGTAATTGTACCATGGCACCAAAGAGAGTTGCTTCAAGGGAGACCACTGAAAGAAGTACTAGGGAAGGAGTTGAGCAAGTGCCAGTTAACTTGCCAATATATGCATACACTCAAATTTTCATAGAAAAGGAGTCAACACTAACATGGAAACAAGTCCAACAACAATAGCAGAAATCAGTAATCTAGTACAAGATCAGGGAAAGAAGAATTTGCTGACATAATAGAGCGAGAACAAGGTTGCAGAGTAAAATCATATTTAATCTTCATGTAGCAGCTTTGGTAGCAGAAGAAAAAGGAAGCATAGGACACATACAACAGAGTAGAGGAAGAGCCTAAAGCAGAGCTTGCAGGTAGAAAAACTAAGCTCGCAACAAGCAGAACAACAACTGAAGGAAGGATGGGAGTTGAGGAAGAAAGAAGAGGGAGAGAAGAAGAACCGGGAAGAAGAAAAAAGGCAAGGCATAATGACGGAGAAAACAATGCCAATTTAGGTTGATGAGCCAAAAAAGCCAGCAATTGGGGAAAAGAGTGAACAGCTATGGGTTCCCTCACCAATTCTAAACACAAGAACCCATTCTGGATAGAGATTAATGAGTACGTAGAATAACTAATACGAAAGGTCACCAATGAAGACTTGGATATGAGCGCACATAACATGAAAAAGTACATTGGTGGTCCTGTCATGGTCAACACCATGATACACATGCTTTAGAACAATTTGGACACATGTTCCAAGACCATATACCCATATGCTATGGAGGCAAGAGTCCACTATCAGAAATACACCAACAAGCAGTTTGGAGACACCATCATGTATTACCAAGCTTGGCATCAATATGTGACCAAGAAGCACTAAGTGGAGGTTTCCAAGTTGGTATTTTCCCAAACTTTAGAATCATAGTGTTTTGGCTTGTTAGGCTATCTCTAGCCTATTTTTTGTTACATGGGTACATGTGGAAAATGTAATATTATTTGTAAATATGTTGTAAGTGAAATTCCAAGTGTCATGTGTGGAATGTGAAGGGTCATCATGTTATGTAATGAGTTACTAGTAAGGAAGTTGAAGAGTCATGAGGGTAGTCAAAGAGTCACAAAGGGGAATGTCAAGGGTCACCCCACCCTTTGTTATAAATAGAACCTCATAACTCTTAGAACAAGATTTCGGGAGGCAAGTTTGTGGCTAGACTTAGGATTATGAAAGGCTTGGGAGTATTGTGATGATCCTTGGCTTCTCAATAACATAGAGAGAGTATACTTATTTGGAGGAGAAAGTGTTCTTGGCTGTAATGTTCCACTATTGGGGCTAGTGGTTGTCAATGGTGTATGTATGGATCGAACTTTCACTTATAATAATAATAATAGAGCCAACATGATTTCATGCATATGTTGTTATTGTAGCTAGAATATTTGGTTTTGTCAGAAATGTATGTTGTTTAACTCACGAATTTTCTTATGCACTACTTTGTATGCAATTGTATGAATCTTGTTGAATGTGTGTTGTTGGATTAACCGGTCACTTTGGTTTGTGGACTATTACGCATTTCATCTTGTGATGTCATTCCACTTGTGTGTTCCTTTCAGGCTGTGTACTATTACATGTTTCTAAGCATCACCTTTCATTTTCCCCTATGTGTGTTATAACCCCCATGCATTTCACTTGACTTGCTACAAGGTCACACACTTGCTTTAGCCCAAATTTATCATACTTATCTCTGCGCACTACTGCGGTCAAGGAATTACATTATCAGCCACTGCCGGGAGTCTTACTCCAAATGGTCTGAGGTCTAGTTGGGACTTCTTACTGGGGAGATCCCCTAAATGTTGGCGGGTCTAGCATTGTCAACAGGACCCCATATTGACATAACAATTGTGTTTCATTAGTTAAACATATATTGCAACCAACAATGATATTATCCATTATGTCATGTATGTTTGGATTGATGAAGAACACAACATACAAGACAATGATTAGTAATCATAACTTTTATAGGATCCTCAGATAAAACAATTTATCATCCATTATTATCAAAGCTTTGAAGGACATTAGTGGAGAGATTGATCGAGAAATTTGGGAAATGGTTAAAATATTTGCTTCGGTTAATAAAAATTCAATGTTGCTAACTTTAGAATATTACATCATACTCTTGAGTAATGTATAAAAAAATAAAGTGGATTTTTGAAATTTATGAAAATGCAGAGATATATTGAAAATGAGAACAAGGTTTCAAGATTGCTAAAAATAAATAATGAAATCAAGAAATGACTCAAATGGAATGGGGAAATGGGAAAAATATAACAAGAAAAAAAATTCCTAGAATGAAAAAGAATAAAAGAGGCAATTAGAGAAAAATTCAAAGTGGAAAAATCCGAGTGAGGATATTTATAGGAGTAAAAAGACTCTTGAAAGGAGGATAATATATAGGTATTTACTATATCGTATTGTAGAGAATAGGCAATTATTTTAAGATCTATTAAAAATTCATATACTTAATTAATCTAATAAACTAAGCTCCAAATTTAATATACTCAAACATATGTTTAATAAGGAGGATCCTGACTTTATTTATATCTAGCTATTGAAATATAATACTAATCACTTTCCAATCACCTAGTGGACCTTACTGAGGAAACAATACATTTATCAATGTAAACTAACAAGTGGTTATTTTTTAACATTAACAAACATAGTGGAGCTAGTACACTTTATATTGAATGACCACAATAACCAGAAAAGTGAAGTGACTCCATTGATAATCCATGTGCACCCACTATAGCGGTTCACTCTCAATTTTTGTTAAAGCTAAAAGGAAATGGGAACTAAGATGATATGTATAATGTATATCCATATGATCCGGACATATGCATGAACAAAACAAAATAAATAAATAAATAAATAAATAAATAAATATATATATATATATATATATATATATATATATATATATATATATATATATATATATATATATATATATAGAGATATATATATATATATATATATATATATAAACACATAGATGCAATATAAATAAATCTCTGTTTCATTAATATCAAAGAAATAAAAGATGCTTACATACAAAATGGAAATAAACTAGCTCGGGCAATGGTAGTTTATCTATGAGAAGTGACGTGGAAGCTACATGCATCCAAATTGTGCTACAATGAGGCTTGAAGGCCTCTTTAATATTCAGAAACAAGGAAAAACCATAAACATCCAAAAACCTAACCCTAGGAGATGAAGTGCTAAAATTTTGTGGGCTCCGTTGGAGTAAATTGGTACATTAACTTCCTAGGGTCGTCACTTTTTCATACGATCTCCATTTGATGTGTACGATACCTCATTAGAAATCTTTATCCAAGGACTACAACTTTCGACTACAAATCCTTACTACAAGGAATGGTTTTTCCTATTTTCCAAAACAAAAATGTCATTTAGGGCCTCAAAATGGCTCTAGAAGTTCAAGGCCTAAAAAACTACCAAAAATAGTAAATTGTGTTATAATTAAGGAAACTGAAATAAATAATGGTAAAATGGTGTGTGTCCAAGTGGAATAGGAGGATGTACACCAATATCCACCTAGACCAGTCCTCCCCCCTTAGGAAGAAATGGTCCCCATTGCATTGAGTGTCTCCATGAGATGGGGAAATTTATGCTAAACTTGGTCCTTGGTGAGCCAATTTCCTTGGTGTAGGAATTGGCCAACTTTGACAACCTGATACACTTGGGTCTTCTGCTGGCGACTGTTCTTGATCTGTGTGTCCATGATCCAATCATTTATGGCTTGTTCCATGTAGTCTGGGTTTAAATATGTTGGTGTGAGTTGTTCTACAATGTATGATGTGTCAAGTAATGGTGGAAAGTATGGCCGAAAGTAGTCCACATTTAACAATGGGTGCAGGCCAAGGAATCGGAGAATGTTCAGCTCAAAAGAATTGTCTCCCATATCCATGGTTATGGTGTAAGGCTAATATTAGAGTGGTATGAGCTTCCGATGGGACATGATAAGGCGTTCTTTCTACAAATGCAACCAAACTTTGTCGCCCACCTGAAACTTTTGTGGTACCTTATATTGATCATGTCGCTACTTTTACATGACATTAGACTTCTCTAAGATTTCATGAAACTGCAGGAAAATGTGCTAGATGCATTCAATAAACTTGGTTGCTTTATCAACCTCAGATTGTATATGTGTGGATTTTTTCTGTGTAGTTGCATGATGCATGGCGACATCAATTGGACAGAATGGTTGAAATCCCATACCCACTTGAAAGGGGTTGTGACTAGTCAAGCTATGGAGAGGTACGTTATAGTTATGGTGCACATAGGGAATGACTTCATCCCATGTGTGTAGATTCTTTGAGTTGTACATGCATAAGATGTGCACGATCATCCTATTGATGACCTCTAATTGGCCATCAGTTTGGGGGTTGGAGGTTGTGGACATAGTGACCTTGGTATCCAACAATGACCAAAGGCTTGACTAGAATGTAGTTAGGAACCTATCGTCCTTATATGAGATAATGTACTGTGGGATCCTAAAGTGTACCCATACTCGATTCAAGAAGCGTTTGACAGTGGTTTTTTTGTGATACTCATCTTCCAGGGCACTAGAATGGCCATCTTAGAGAATCTATGACTAACCACGAAAAAAAAATCATTTCCATGCTTGGTTTAAGGAAGGCCCGACATGTAATCCATGGATATAGATTCCCAAGGCCAGCTAGGAGTAAGCAGAGGAGTATATAAGCCTTGATTCTTGATTGCAGGTTTGGAAAGGGCATTAGAAGTGCAAGATTTGATTTACTTCCCAACATCCCATCGAAGTTTTGACCAATAAAAATACTCATGCAACAATGCCACTATTTTTTATACCCAAAATGTCTAGCGATCCAACTGTAGTGTGCCTTCCAAATAATCCTAGCATGTTTTCTTGAAGGAACATAAAGGTGTCCCAAGTGGCATAACAATGGGTCGTATAGGTGAAAGTATGGAACTTGCATGCCTTCCAGGAACATCTGATATGTGGTGCTAAATTTTGGATTACTCTTATAAATATGTGGTCATCTTGAAGCCTCATGGCCATAAGAGTCAAGCACATTGGTCAGCACCATAACTGATAGTCATTGGAGGCAGGTGGCAACATTATTGGTGTTTCCGTTCTTATACTTAATGTTCAAATGGAACTGTTGCAGATATGTGGACCTTTTTTGATGTCGATTTTTCTGCAACTTTCCTTGTGTATGTATGAAATGTAGGGGTCGTTGATCTATGTGGATGACCATTTCCTTCCACATAATGTAATGCTTCCATTTTAGGTAGGCCTTCACAATGGAATACAACTCTTTTTCATAGGTGGGATACTTTCACACTATATCTAAAAGTGTCTCACTATGATATGCCACCATATTCCCATGTTAGTTAAGAACTACACCAATAACATAGTTGGAGGCATCTGACTCAATTTCAAATGGTTGTTGCAACTATGGAAATGTGAGTACTAGTGAAAAGTAGAGGTGATGTTTCGGCTTAGAAAATGCATTTTGTTGGGATTCATACTAAAAGAAATTTTCTTTTTCTCCTCCCTTCGTGACTTGACTCAAGGGCCAAGTGATATGAGAGAATCCTAACATGAAGTTGCAATAGAAATTGGCAAGGCCCAGAAAGCTGAGGAGCTCCGTTAGAGTAGTTGATGCAGGGGAATCCAGCACCCTTAGACAAAGGGAGGAAGCCAAAGCGAAAAAGGATGAAGACGTGGACCAGGGGAGCAAAACAGGGAAAAATCTGCTTTAAAATAGATTTAAAGGATGGAATGGATAAGTCTCAAAGACTTTATAAAATGTAATCTGCCATGTGTTATATGCATGCATGCATATGAGAGTTTTAGGGCTTTTGCTAGAGGATTGATTGGATCCTTCCATGATCCGATCCAACAATTCTTCCAGAGATATATATATATATATATATATATGTATGTATGTATGTATGTATGTATGTATGTATGTATGTATGTATGTATGTATGTATGTATGTATGTATGTATGTATGTATGTATGTATGTATAGAGAGAGAGAGAGAGATATATATATATATATATGTATCATGAACCAACGTGTTCAGAAGAAAGGAGAGACAGAGTAATATAGAATAGAAATTGTGAATTCAGAAGTGTTGCGATGTAGCAATAGGAGACCCTGTGCAAAGGCTGAAATGCCTTAGAATTGTTACTATATAATAGATATGTGTTTTGTGTTTCCTGCGTGTCTGTGTAAGATGTCTCTTTTCCAACTATATTTCATATGTGTGTGCGCGAATGGTTTAAATCTTGATTTCATGCACGTGATTGACCATCGACCACTATAAGTACCAATGGTGATCAAATGATCTAATGAAATAATGTTATATGGGAGTCGTGATGTGAATGTAGGTGTGGCAGAGGAACTGTGTTTTAACACAAAAATCCATCGACGGCGAGCAGGATTAGGTTAGTGAAGCGATGAAGTGTTGATACATAGGATCCATTGGATCTTTGTGATCAATGGATAGGATCAAGTCTGTGGAACAGAGTTATCACATCGGTAGAACTCGTTGCCAAAAGGGCTAAACCCCAGACTTCAAGGAGTGCCGATGAGCGACCACCGATGAAACAAGTACCATTGCATCGAAAGAGGATCAATGGTGGAGCTGTGATTGAAGATCGCATTTGACAGAGGTCAAGGTATAGCAGAGTTGAATAGCTGACAAGTGATATGCTGACAGAAATATCGCCGATATGCATGTATCGGGCGATCTGAGGCGTCGGTAGTCAGAGGTCGGCGTTGGAATAGTGCTGCAGGAAGGTGATAAGAAACGAACCCGATGACAATTCTAGACGCAGGTCTAATGAATTTGAAATCCGACCGTTTGTGTTCCGGTGGGGTTTCCGTCTGCATTCCCTTGTCCTAGTGTATTTCAATATTTGGTGTCCTCGGGGGTTTTGGTAAAGGGGAAGCGAAAGATTAACACTACCGATAGTGTGGTGGCTCTAATTCTTATGTGGTCCATGATTTTAAAGGCTTAAGGCCTAAGAAACGCTTTTGATAGGCTTTGTGGGCCATAACAGGATCGATTTTTTAAGGGAAAGGAATTTTGGTTAAACCCCAATATCTCATTCCCATCAACTTGCCAAATTCAGGATGACACCCAAGCAGGTTTACAAGATGAAGACATTGCGGAAGGTGTATTAATACTTGGTCATCTTTGCATGTCGCCTGTATGTCCAAGAGAGCACGGAAACCTTCCCGCAAAATTGGTTGATCTTGTTGGACCAACTGGCCAGTGAAGGCAAAGCATGCAACTAGTCTGACTTGTTGGCTCACCGGGTGAAGGAGTAATAAGAGTTCGACAGCCGCCTAAAGGTCAACAAGAGGAAATCTACATGTCTGCTTACATCTTAGATGTAATTAGTGCACGTGAGGAGTTCTCAGGATTGAAGTGGGCATGGACATCGACGGAGACCTCTGTGACCACTTATTGTAAAATTTTGTCTGAATGCAGCTTCAGAGGAGTTATCAGACAGTTGTATGATCATTTTGTCACCCCGGGGTACAAGATGGTATTTGAGTAGGATCCACCTTGCATGTCGAAGGTAGTAATGGAGGCACTTATTGATATATCAGATTGGTATGCCTCACCGTCCGATACCTTCATACGGATGTACAGTGCGGAGAAGCCTCTGCGTGTTTTTCCGAAGCTTGCCTTGGACAAGCTCGTCATGCAGGAGGTATCATACCACATCTCGACAAGACTATCAGCTAGGCTGCATTGAAAGAAGGCACCTTGGCATGCTCTTCCATTGCCGATTGGGTTATACAAGATACATAATTTCAAGCATGTGGATGTCGAAGAAGAGGAGATTAAGAAATATACATTCGACGGCCGAAGCTACAATCCGTATGACCCGCATTGTTTTGTAAAAGATCATTGCACGAGAGTACAGTTTCAGTGGATCCACGGGGCATGTCATTGGGTGGAGGAGGACCCATGGAGATATTGTTACAGCTTCTCCAGGCCCAATGAACAGGTCAGAATCGCTATGGAATGGTTAGAGAAGAAGCATCCAAGAGAGCACTAGCAGCAGCAGCATATGAGAACAGATCGGCGCGTGACAAAGGCAAGAGGAATTTTGTCGATAGTGCGGAGGCAAAACAAAGCTGCAAGTTCCGAGCAGACCCACTTGTGCAAAAAGCAGCTTTGGCAATAGAGGCAAAGAGGAAATAGCGCGATAGGAGGAACACACAAAGAATGAGTTGCATGAGTTGAAGGAGCAACTCTGGAAGGAACAGGAGTTGTACAGACAAGAGAAGGAAGCGTAGTAGGAACAAGTACAGCAGGGGGAGCAATGTGTACAGACAGATGAAATTACGCCCGTAAAGGTAGTCAACTCATCCGAATAGCTGGCACCAAGCAGACAGGGTGAGAAGTTGCAGGAGTAGGACTTTGCTCGAGAGATTGAACAAGCACTTGAGCAGATGGATATGTACATGGAGTAATAGGAGTCAGAGTGCGACATCAAACTCATGCCTCACCACCAAGAGGTCGACCCACTAGCTTCACCAGATATATAAGCGGAGCAAGTCCCGAGCAACCAAGGAGACACTGAAATCCTTGGAAACAATCCGAAGGGAGAGATGCACAACATCTCATTTGATGAATCCCAACATGGAGTTGTGCAATCTGGCAGAGTGTCGACTTCGGATGATCACACATCTCCTGCGTAGTTTCAGGAACGAGTGATCATGTATGATGTGCACAAGCATCCAACAACATTGGTCGATGCTACCGGAGCATATGTCAAAGCCACTAGCTCGAGTGTTCGCTTCTTGATAATTGAGAACGAGCGAATGGCTAAGGAATTACAGACGACCAAGCAAGGAGGAGAACTAGTTACAACATCTTCACGAGCAGAGTTGAAGAAGGCAATACTGGATGAAGTATTTTCCCTTGAGACAGTCATGCAGGCATTGTATTCCAAGTTTGGTAACGTGCATAAGGCAGTTGTTCATCTCAACGGCTGGCAGAAGCGATGTGCGAGGAGAGCACGTATCTTTTCAAACGTGCATGACATTGTTGATTACACGCAAACATATACAATGAGATACAAGGGAGGCCCATCACACTCGTCCAAGATGATGAAACTCGGAGCGGTAGAGCTGAAGGGAGACATTCGGAGTCAAATCTAGAACTATGAAGATCTCCCGCAGCTCATCACTAGTCTACAGGCTTCCCATGCATGGTGCATGGGTATTCAAGAGTATGGATGTTGTTGTGTGTGCACATGCGATCCCATATTTTCGGACACTCATTTAGGAAAAGAAAAAGGCATAGGTCCGACTGGAGCTTGACTCATACTTTGACGAGTTGATACGCATAGCCACCAGCCCAAACTTGGTGATCGTTGCAGACACCATTCATCAGTATGGGTGACAGGGTGAGTAGTCGCAGGAGCAGGACTTTTCTCAAAAGATTGAACAAGCACTTGGGCAGATGGATATGGACATGGAGCAACAAGAGTCAGAGAAAGTCATCGACGTCACACCTCACCACCAAGAGGTTGTAGAGCTGTAACAAGGGCCTTTTTCACCTCTAGTTATCTCACATTACAAGTCAATCCGGGAACGTTTTGTTATTGTAAAGGGTATCTCAATTTGAGGCTATTTGTCAAAGTAATGCTTAGTAGTATAGGTCTAAGAAATACAAGAGTAAACGGATGCTAGGCTATGGCTAAATTACTTTTGCAGAAAGAAATCACACGCAGCAACTTCACCAGTCAAGGGTACGGAAATAGTCACCCATCCCTCTAGAAACTGATAAAGGAAAAGGAATTAGAGTATGGATCATGGATCTGGGAGCATAATAGCGTCTGCTATGTCTCACGATAGCCTTGATCCTCCTCCCACACCAAACCAATGAATGCAAGTAAAAAGGAACAGCAAGAAAGCAGAATGGAACGACAATTCAGAAATGGAACAACAGTAAAAGGAACGGCAGTAAAAGGAACTAAACCTCGCGAGTTCAACACTCTCAATTCTTGACATCAACTTACATACAAAGGAAAAGCAATCTTCTGTACAAGTAGACAGCTTAATCAAATGAAACAGCAAACCATTATAAACAGGAAACGTCAATCATATACAAAAGTAGCTATCTTAATCAATGGGAACAGCAAACTATTATAAACAGGAAACGTCAATCATATGTACACATAATCTGAAATGATCACCAGTGGTCCATACGCAACGTTAATTCCATCGTCCCATGATCATCAATCTAACAATATGTAGCTAAAACATTCCACTTATAAACTCTGTAACAGAAGTAAACAACTCAGAACAATGTTATGTGATCAATTCTGGAAATATGATGCGAACTTGTTACAAAGATTTACAACAGGAAAAACTACTGATGAACGAGTATGGAACAGCATGTAAATATCTCAGATTATTAAGAACGATAAGCAAACCACACAAAGCCAAACTGTAGTGATACAATCAGCCAGTGTCCGTTGGAGCCGGGCCCTTAGCTTCCAATGGCACACCGCCGTAACTTACTTCAGATGCAGGGAGAGAGGAACACCAAATATATTATATTAACGCATCAATGATAATATAGCAAAACTAAGTCTCAAAGAGACTCAATAGTCTGAGTTTTAACTAACTGTGAAGTCTGTAAACAGAAAGTAAAGATACAAGATAATCAAAAGTCCCCGAAGTCTTTGATGCTGCCTCTTTTTATACCAGTAATGGCGGAGTTAACTATACAACAAAATAATTGAAAGTAACGATCCCTCAGGATCAAAGATCCTGAGGGATCTGTTAAACTGTTAACTCCTTTCTTTTCTCTGCCTAGCTTTCTGAACTAACAGTTCTTCATCTAGTCCTGGATTGATCTTCCTTGATTTACGCACCCTGGTCTGGATTTTATTTAGCTTTGGAGAATCAGTCGTTATCTCTTCATGGAACTCCCGTTTCGCACCGCGCCTTCCTATTTTTGTCCTTTCCTGCATAGAGAAGATAACTATTAGTGATTGGGTCATTCGTGCTCATTCGCATTACATTCTCCTTACCTTATAACAAAGAAAAGGTTACAAACATTGATTGAAACACCACTAAATTATGCATTAAAACATACCTTTCCAATGCTCTACACACCCCCCGGCTTACTCTGTTTCATGGCCTCATGAAAACGTTATAATTAATATGAAGAGCGGTAAGAGGATAGGTGGGAGAGGGTATCTCGTGAGGAGGCCTGCAACCATGGTGAGCAATCAGATTATCAAAGAAGTAATTCAATTGATCTGCAGGCATATCATATAAGGCCTTGTATCCAGGTGCAGGGTGCCAAATAATTGGGCTACGGAACCGGTATCCTAACCAAGACGGCCTAGCTTGCAGAATGCGCTGGCCATAAAGGCTCAACCATTCAGCAGCCAGCTCAAAATTCTCATATTTGAATGGCTCCCTGAGCTGGATGCTTGGGGTAGAAATCCGATAGCGGAATTTGGCAGCATCCAGGGCAGAATCTTTAATAGCCAGAAAGAATTCCACGCTATTTCGGATCAAGTCCTCATGCATGGGTCCTAACAGTTCCATGACGCCCTGGGTTCTCATGAGGCTTTTGTGTGATTGCCATAGGTGAAATGGGTCTCTAGGCTCGGCCCTGACCCATAGATCTAGGCTGTGATCTTGCCTCTGAAAGGCATTGTAAGCCCTGAGCCACTTTAACTGATTGACCCCAAATGAAACAAAGGCTTGGAGCTGTATATCTCCCACGAAGGGGCCAGGGTTTAAATCAGTTTCCTGCTCTAGCACCATATTGTGAAAATAGAATTCACATAGCAACCGTTGGACCTTAACCCCATAATGTTTGCAACAATTAATAAAATCATTAACAGTATTAATCTGAATAGGGGCACCTGCCCTGACAGCTTTTATTTTCAATCTTAAGTATCTTTCAAGGAGAAATAAAGCATAATTCTTTGCAGGGGCCCTGCAAGTCAAAACATCATTATACAGCGAACATACCGTGTCCAATTGTTTAATAACAGCATCTAGTCGACGTGTTACCTTGGCAGCCTTTTCCTGTTCCTTCTGCCATCCTTCAAAGGCCTGACTCTCTGATTGACTCATGTTCCGCAGCTGCTGCTGCAGTTCTTCATATTTTGCCTGAGGGATCATTTGTTCTTTTAACTGCTCAGCTTCCTGCTGCAACTCCTCATATTTTTCTCGAGGGATCATTTGTTCCCTTAGCTGGTCAGCCTCCTGTCGGGCTTGCTTCATCTTGCGGTGCAAGGCCTTGGTTTTTGGATCCTTCTTCCATGATTTCTCAGAGGCAGGGAGGTTTGCCTGGACCTTCACATTTCGCTGCCTGGAAGGTGATGCCTCAGTTTGGACTGCTTTGTTTTCCCTTTCTTTCTTCACATGAATAAAGGGGTATGATGGCCCCTCTGTAAACGGAATGTCGTCTTGCGGCTCAGTTTTGATTGGAACGGCAGTTGGTCCCAATGGGCTATTTGGAACAACAGTCTGTTCCGGAACAGCATTCTGCTGTTCCATATCAGATGGAACGGCATTTTGTTCCTCAGTGCTGGTTGGAACAGTCGTAGGTCTATCAGTAGAGTATTGACCTACGAGACGCCTATAAGCCCCTCGCCTTCTCATCTGACAGGACCCTGCTGAATTTGTCCTTCTTTTTCTCCTTATGGTCCTTCTTATTCTCAGGCTGGCTTTCAAACTTCGAATTTTCTGCCGAAGCTGGGCTATAATATTCAGCAGTCTCTGTTGTTTCTTTCTCAATTTCTTAATTTCTCTTACTTCGACAGTGGGCGCATGAGTGGCCCTCAGTTCTGCTCCTCTTTCATCGAGGGTTTCTTCTGGCATTCTAGGAACGAATTGTTCCCTACTAGCATCTTCATTCTCCACGTCATCAGCAGGTGGGTTTTCTTCTGGTGTCTTGGGAACGGATTGTTCCCGGTCGGTATTTACATTCTCTCCGTCAACAACAGGGAGGTTTTCTCCTCCCGCCATTTCTTCATGCAATTCTTCATGCGTCTCTTCCCCAGGGGGTCCTTCAGGAGGGTCTGCTGGACTGGAAGGTGAAGCATAATCTCCCAGGCTGGCCAAGATGGTGGCCAGCTCTTCTTCATGCATAGGGGCCTGTGGAGGGCTATCCCCCAATTGTTCCATTTCCTCCTCCTGAATTGGCTGCTCCGTGGCTGCCTTCGGATTGTCGGCCTCGGCCTCAGAGTCAGAATGTTCATTTCCTTCCTCAGCTTCTGCTTCGGTCTCCATTTGTTCCACATTTTCCCTCAAAGGTTCCTGTTCTGGTACTGGTGGCTCATCTGTTATTTCGATCGGCTGGTCAATGCTTGGCTGGATTTTCTCCAGCCTGCCTTTTATTCTTGCCAGCCGAGCTGACTTCCTCGGCCTCTCGGGCCGTTCAGGTGTACTGGCCACCTGTTCTTCCACCACCACCTTTCTACGTTTTTCAGATTGTTCTGGCGTGCCAGAGGAATGCCTTCGTTTCGAGGCAGCACGCTCTTCTGCGGCCAGTTCCTTATGTCTTTCTGCATGTCCAGATGCTCTAGAGGAACGTTTTCGTTTTACTGACTCCGTGCATTTCTTGGGTTGCTCGGGTGTACCCGAGGGGCGTTTAGGTTTTGGTGATTCTCTGGGCTCCTCAGGTGCTTCAGAGGTACTAGCGGGGTGTTTAGCTTTTGGGGATGGTGACTCTCTGGGCTCCTTGGGTGCTTCAGAGGTACTAGCAGAATGCTTAACCTTTGGGGATGGTGATGCCACTCCCCCTCCAATTGCTGTAATAAGCTCCCCCCAGCTACTCTGCTGCTGAGTGAGACTGTAGCTCACTATCAGGCGGATCAACCCATGGTGGCTAACTACTGCGTCTTCATGGTGTGCCTTTTTCAGGCTCCGAGAGGCATCATGCAGTAATGAATTTAACAATGCAGGGAGATGCACAGAACATTTTCCTTTTAACACAGCCAGGAGCTTAAGGTGACGCGGTCTTACCACATCTTTTCGCCCCTCGCAGGTGATGTAGCTCTGCACCACTTTTGCCAATTCGCTCCAGGGTTCTCCTAGCGTTGCCGGCAACACTCCTTTTCCCTTCACTGTCAGATTTTGTCCTTCGTCTTGGAAAATCTCTATGATCTTCTGCAACCTCTCTTTCTTTGTCGTCCATATTGGTCCTGAGGCTGGTAATCCTGTTACTTCCGCGATTATTTCCTTCGTGACCGTTATCTGCTTCCCACCCACTACAGAGTGTTCTTCCTGCAAATTCTGCAGGAATTCCATGGCCACAGCTTCATTTGATTCTCGCAGGCGGCTAAAATAAGTTAGCCACCCCGCCCTTTCTAGGATTTCCCGAGCAGCTTCGGAGACTACTAGCTCACTAGGCTCGCTTCTGATAGCCTTGCCTCCCATGGTTCTGGTTCGGGCTCCTAGATGGAACAGCAATTACCTGTCGCAAAGAACGTAATCGCAGCAAGAAAAAAACACAGAGACACAGAGCATGAATGAAAATTGATTGTAAATAACAACTTATTGCAAAAATAGCATTGTCATGCCGTTAACCTATACCGTACCTTCGTACCATATCATTTCCGAATGATGTGCTAACACGTGGCCGGCGGAGTAATGAGGTCACCTCCCCCCTCGCAATATGATAGGCTGCCCCAGCCGTCAAATGGAGGAGGAGCCGCCATCCCGTCACCAAGTCATAATGGAACAGCATATAGAGTTTTGCCATGTTTCAGATGAGACAAAGAAATACCGAGATCGAGGCAAAAGGTAGATCGCGTTTTGTATAAGCCTTCGTGATGTGATGCAAAACAGGAGGATAGGACATCTGGCACTCATATAAAGTCTGAGGTAGTCATAGTCAATACCTTCGCCATGATTGGTGATGATAGATATTCATGCGATGTATCCATCAAAGTGTAAGATAGAATTATTACGAGGATAGAGAGAAGCATTTAATATGATCCGAATTGGTGTATATATTACGACTACGATACCATTGACAGAGCTCTGCTGCCAACAGGTGTTCATAACCGTGGCAGAGTTGTTTATTTCACCCTGGAACCATGGTCCTTTGTGTATTTTTGAAGAGCAATTCTTGTCAAAATGCAGGCCATCATGCTGGCTTGGTAACCAGATAACCATGATGCTATTCACCAGAGAGGTGCGAAACGTGGGCAGGCCGGCTCGTAATGAGACCTCCTGTTCCAAGGTTTGTTTGTATAGTGAACCCGTTGGACCATATCCCTGGTGTGGTGGCCATGATGGGAATGCCACTTCGCTTCCAATCTTATGATCATAGTAGGCTGGTTCTTTAATGAAACCCCCTATCCTGCATTTGACAAATAATTTCTTTTTATTTTGCTCCCCTTTTCTTTTTCTTATTTTTTGTTTTTGTTTTTTTTTTTTTTTAAGCAACAGATTTTGCTCTTGTATAATTACACATAAGGGTGGTTCAGCCCTCCTTAAGAGTGGGAATGGCGGAAGAAGTCTTGTCATCCCAATAGGAAGATATAAATCTTCTGTTCTTATTTCCAAGTAATAATAGAGAAAATTGTAGGAACTCAACATGATAAAATTATCCAACAAGGCAGAGGAGGTGAGACTATGACAGTAAAAATGATGAGTGTGTGGATCCTTCCTTTGTTGTTGCATCAATACTAGGGCTGTAAAAGATAGCGATTTATGATATTCTGATCTCGATATATCCTGACTTTTATATTCATTGCATAAATGTATAGCTGCTACTTATGGCCTTGGAAAGAGGATGGACAACACATCCTTTATATGAAAGGGACAAGAGCATACTACTTGTTTTTGAAAGGGAGGGTGAGGAGGAGTTCATTTGATACATTGCCTTAAAAAAATCAGCAAAAGCACACAAATGCTGCTTCCTTTTCAAAAGGAACAGCAAAAACCCAAAAGTGTTGTTCCTTTTGAAAAGGAATAGCGAAAACGCACAAGTGCTGTTCCTTTTGAAAAGGAACAGCAAAAACCCAAAAGTGCTGTTCCTTTTGAAAAGGAACAGCAAAAACACACAAGTGCTGTTCCTTTTGAAAAGGAACAACAAAAACACTCAAGTGCTGTTCCTTTTGAAGAGGAACAGCAAAAACACTCAAGTGCTGTTCCTTTTGAAAAGGAACAGCAAAAACACTCAAATGCTGTTCCTTTTAAAAAGGAATAGCAAAAACACACAAGTGATGTTCCTTTTGAAAAGGAACAGCACGCACAAATACTAAAAACATATATACAAAATTTACAATCTTATATACAAGATGTGGTAATAAAAGATGAATTCTTACTGATCTATAGGTGAGGAAGTTTTTGCTTCCTCGCCCATAATCTCTATGTTAGCATATTGGCGTAGCTGCTGACAAAAAGATTTGCGAGTGAGCGGTTTGCGATACAGACGAACTCTATGGCCATTTACCTTAAATGTGTATCCAGACCCATCGATTGTGATCAGAGTAAGGGTCCCATTGTCATGGACTTTTTGAATCTCGTATGGTCCCAACCAACGAGTCTGAAGCTTCCTCGGGAAATCCTGAAATCTAGAATCATATAACAGAGCCCAGTCTCCTTCATGAAATATCTTATTTTTGATAAGCGCATCATTCCATTTGGCTCGCTGCTGTTGAATGAGTGCTGTATTCTGTAATGCAGAGAGCCTTATTTCATCTAATTCATTAATTTGGTGTAATCGATTTTTCTGTGCTTCACTTAAATCTAATCCGACTTCTTGGGTCGTTCGGAGCGTTTGGATCTCGAATTCTATAGGAAAAATGGGCTGCTTTCCAAACGCTAAGTGATATGGTGAATAGCCGGTGGTGCTTCTCCATGTAGTTCGATAAGCCCACAGTACCTCGGGTAATCGGGCGGCCCAATCACGCCGATGTGAGGCAACTGTTTTTGTCAAAATCGACTCTATTACCTTATTGTTGCTCTCCACTTGCCCATTTGCCTAAGGATGGTATGGGGTAGTAATTTTATGCTGGACATGATAGTTATTGAGTGTTGCAGCTAATTGATGCCCCACAAATTGTGGTCCTCCGTCTGTAATTACTTCCCTCGGAAGACCATAACGTACAAACAAATGGAACAAGAACTGTATTACCGATTCTTCTGTGGCTCTAGTCAATGCCTCCACTTCAACCCATTTGGTAACGTATTCAGTTGCCACCAAAATGTAGGTTCTTTGGTTTGATGGCGGGTTGATGGGTCCGACGAAGTCCAGAGCCCAGAGTTCGAAAGGTTCGATCACTAATTGAGGCCGCAAAGGCATTTCGTCGGCTGGACCAGGTCGTCCTGCACGCTGACAGCTATCACAGGCCTGGACAAATTTTTTCGCATCTTTGAAAATTGTAGGCCAGTAATATCCCGTTTGTAACACTTTATGTGTTGTTCTTCGTTCAGCAAAATGTCCTCCACATGGCCCGTCATGGCAGGCTTTCAAGATATCAAAGATTTCGTCTTCTCGAATACATCTTCTGATTTCCATATCTGCTCCTCTGTGAAATAAATAGCCCCCAACCCAGGAAAATCGATTGCTTCTCTGAACAATCTGTTTCCGTTCATTGGGGGTAAAATGTTTTGGAAGCTTACCTACTGCAAGATAGTTAGCAACATCAGCGTACCAAGGAGTCTGAACAGCGACAGCAAATAAGTGTTCATCTGGAAATTGGTCCTCGACTGCTGCTGCTTCAACTGATTTTGGTATTCGCGAGAGGAAATCGGCTACAGGATTCTCCTTCCCCGGTCGATCTCTGATTGTAATATCAAACTCCTGCAACAAGATCAACCACCTGGTTATTCTTCAATTTGTAACAGGCTTATTTGCTAAGTACTTAATAGCAGAATGGTCTGTATACAAAATAACGGGATAGCCTGTAATATAGTGTCTAAATTTATTAACAGCGTGTATCACAGCTAAAAATTCTTTTTCGGTGACAGTGTAATTTAATTCAGCTGGAACCAAATTTTTGCTGATATAATAGATGGCGTATGGTTTTTTATCCTCTTCTTGGCCCAGAACTGCACCGATTGCTGTGTCTGAGGCGTCGGTTGAGATTTGGAATGGTAAATTCCAATTAGGTCCTCGGAGGACTGGAGCTGTAGATACCAGCTTCTTTAATTCTTTGAAGGCTCGATCACATTTCTCTTTCCATAAGAAGTCAACATTCCCAGTTAATGCATGTAAAGGTGCAGCAATATGTGAATAATGTTGTATGAATCGTCTGTAATAGCCAGAAAAACCAAGAAAACTGCGTACCTCTGTCTGATTAGTGGAGGTTGGAATAAGCAAAAGTATTTGGATTTTAGCCGGGTCTACCTGAATACCAGCTGCTGAAATATAGTGTCCCAGAATGAGTCCTTCAGTCATCATCATGTAACACTTTTCGTGACTTAAGCAAAGTCTGGTAGCGATGCAGCGCTGTAGGACTTTTTCGAGAGTATCTAGAGCTGGATCAAAGTCCTCTCCATATGGTGTGAAGTCATCCATGTAGACTTCCAATCCATCATTGATTAAATCTGCAAAGATGCTGAGAACAACCCTTTGGAATTTGGCTGGAGCATTACATAAACCAAAAGGTAAGACTCGATAAGCGAACGTTCCCCAGGGGCAAGTAAAGGTGGTCTTATCCTGGTCTTCAGGGGCAATCTGAATCTGATTGTATCCGCTGAAGCCATCCAAGAAAGAAAAGAATTTCTTGCCTGCTAAGGTGTCCAGTACCTGATCTATGAATGGAAGAGGGAAGTGGTCTTTTTGTGTGGCTTTGTTTAATTCTCTATAATCCACACAGATCCTCCATTTCCCGTTCTTTTTAGGTACTACCACAAGTGGAGAGACCCATTTGCTGTCAGAAATAGGATAAATAAAATCAACATCTAAAAGTTTCTGAAGCTCAGCTTTTACAACATATTTTAAATGGGGGTTGAGTCTTCTTTGTGGTTGTCGAACAGGTCTTGCATCTTTTTCGATATAAATATGATGTGTGCATAGCTGGGGATCAATCCCTTTCATATCGGGATAGTCCCATGCAAATGCCTCCTGATACCTTCGTAACAGCTGGATGAGTTTTGTCTCTTGATTTGGTGTCAAATTAGCGCTAATATTTAAAGTTTTCCCCGGTTCAATTTGCACTACTTTGCTATTAGCGACAGAAGTCACAGGTATAATTTGGTCATGTTCATCTTTCAGAGGATCCTCCTCTAACTCGTTGTCAAATGCCGCTTTTATCATAAAACATTGCGTATGCGATGTGGATTCTGTTTGATTAATGAATTTATTAATGGCATCGTCTTCCGTTTGATCTTTGAAATCTAGCGCTTCCTGGACTGTTAATGGGGGTCTAATATTGTCAGTGATATATGAGGCAGGGCGCGGGTTGGTTCTCATCATCGTGATGCTTGGCTGAGCTGGAGGGTACAAAATTAAATTTTTGATATCCGGCCCTCTGGTTATTGTCATATTTCCCTGCCTGCAACCAATGTAGGCGTCAGCAGTAGCGAGCCATGGTCTACCTAGAATTAGCGGATGTCCATCTAGTCGGGTTTTCGGATTAATGATCAGGAAATCGGTCGGGTATTCCCAGGAATCTACTGAAACCATGACATCATACAAGGTGCCTTCTGGTATAATTACTGATCGGTCAGCTAGTTCTAACAAAGTGGAAGTAGGTTCTACCGATGTAATTCCGAGCTTCTGGCAAGTCGATGTTGTCAGGATGTTAATTGCAGCCCCTAGATCAACTAAGACGTTGGTCAAGGTCTGCCCATAGATTTGAACCGTGACAATTGGGTTCCCAGGGTCCTCGTATTTAACTGGTGTTTCTTTTCTCGATAAGAGGTCGGATAAGGTGCTGACTACCTGGACTCTTGGGTTAGAGGTTACATTTCTTTTTGGTTTTCTACTACACAGATCTTTTATGGTTTTTGCATATATGGGGATATCCTGTATAGCTTGAAGGAATGGGATTCTTATATACAAGTTTTGGAGTTCTCCCAGAATATCAAAATCTGGATATTGTATTGATCGTGGAATGGCCAATCGTTCTGGGAAAGGTGGAGGAGATGTAACTACTTGCTGATGAGCCTGGTCTTTATTTACATCTTCCTGTTGTGACGGTTGTTCTATAGGTAACTGATCTTCAATGTGAGTTGTTCTATGTCCCTCAGTTTCTATTATTCGCCCAGATCTTAACTGAAGATCATTGCACTCCCGCAGATCAGATTCAATCTCTGAGGATTCTATAATTTGAAGAGATTGAACTGGTCTATTATTTGGATTAGGGTTGGGTTGGGCTGGGAGCTGCGGTCTCAGATTAGGCTGGGGATTTTGTTGTAAGGCTGGCAGAGTTGGTTGAGGGAGTGGAATTGATCCTGCTGGCTGATATGTCGATCTTGGCCAGCTTGTCTGCCAGGGTGAACCTTGCGAAGTAGATGGGGTCCACTGCGAAGGATATGAATTATTCTGCCAATATGGCGGGGGATAAGGGAAGTTTGGCCAACCAAATTGGGTCATCCACGGATTCGGAGTAGGAAACATTTGAGGTGACCAGTTCGAAAACGGGGGCTGAGACTGGTTTTGCCACATATTCTGTTGCTGAGCATTGAACTGCGGGGGTTGAAAAGAAGAGGAGGGGTCTGAAAACATACCTGATTGCCTAGGCTGCCATTGACGACGCTGGTTAATAAAATATGCTGATTCTGGCTCCTCCTCTGCTTCTTTGTAGACTGCCTTCAAACCAGGAAGTGAGGGACAGTTTTCAGTCAGGTGGTCCTTGGTACAGATAGCACATATTTGGACTGTATCCAGCGGGCATTCCTTGTGGCTGTGTTTCTTCCTGCATCGAGGGCAGAAAACTGCTAGATTCTGTTCCGCCTCCGCTTGCTTCTGTTTAGCCTGCACAATATCAAGCTGTGTAGTTAATGTCCCCAGGATATCAGTTTTAAAATTTTCTAGCAAATTTCCAAGTTCCACCCGTGTTACTCCCTCTGTTGATGTTCTGTTGTCTCTGGTAAAGCGATCATATTCCGCTGGTTTTATCCTCGTGCTGCCTCTTGAGCTCCTGATACACAGATCAATGATATCAGCAAAATTTTCCTGATAAATGTCTCCTTTCCCCATAATATTCAACGTTTCAATCCATTGCTCTTTCATACCTCTAATTAATGCAGTTTTCAACACGTTATCTGGCAGAGGTAACGATGCATAGGGAGATCTTTGCAAGTTATATTAGAAACGTTCCACATATTCTTCTAGAGTTTCGTTTGGTCTGGCTGACATTTGAAAGATTTCATCTTTTAGTTCTCTTGACCTACAGTAATCCTGATATTTCTTTAAAAAGGCTTCTTTCATTTGATCCCAATTGTTAATAACCCCACCACCTAAGCCCATAAACCATCTTAAGGCAGCCCCTTTTAATGTGGAGGGGAACAATTTTAATTTCTGGGGAATGGTGGTGTAATCATATCCTCTGCATAATACATCAAATTCGAACAGGAATGCATCCGGGTCTTCTGATGTAAGGCCATGAAATGTGGGGATATGCTGGAGAGGGATAGCTTTCATGGGCACATTTTCTGCAGAATCTACTATAGGATATTGCAATGTGGAGGTCTGGTTGTTTGGCTGATTCTGCGCCATGGGATCGAATATATGCCAGTAATCTTCAGGAATTTCCAAGAGAGTATTCCTTGGTTGAGAAGGGTTAGTCTTAACGGGTCTTGTTTTGACAACACTCCCTTTATCAGGAATAATGATGGCCCCAACTGTCTGAGGTGAATGAATTCCTTCAACGAGGATTTTTGCAGCGCTTCCTTTATCCGGGCTATTTAAAGGTTGGTTTGGTTCAATAGGAGATCTAGGTTCCCCGATTTCCCCTGTTTCTCCTCCTCCTTCGCAAAGGTTACTAAGATTCCCTTCGTGCAATGGTCCAGGAGTCAAATTTTCAATTTCTTGAAAGTCCTGCTCCTCTGTTTGACTGTGCACTTCAGCAAAGGCTTCAGATGGTGATCCTGAGGCCTGAAGGGGACTAGTAGGCTGTTTAGAACTGATTTTCCTATAACCTACTGATGGCTGAGAGTCGGCTTTCTTATAGATTTCGTCTATAAAGGTCGTTCGTCCAAGGGTCACCGGCCCCTTGGCTTTGGGTGGAGGCTTTTGATCTTTCTCTGGCTTTTTCTGCTTAGTCATGCACTCCAATTAAACTGCTAAGTCCTATTTAACCAATCAATTCTGCTAGGAAAGCGGACGGTGGAGCAGGGCTTTTACATGCTCCGCACGCAGGTTCTTACCTTTCGTTTTTAAAATCCAATTCTCCCCTAGCAGATTCGTACACTACCCTGTTTACAAGACAAATGGCTATACCCTTCCCCCGGCAACGACGCCAAAATGTAGAGCTGTAACAAGGGCCTTTTTCACCTCTAGTTATCTCACATTACAAGTCAATCCGGGAGCATTTTGTTATTGTAAAGGGTATCTCAATTTGAGGCTATTTGTCAGAGTAATGCTTAGTAGTATAGGTCTAAGAAATACAAGAGTAAACGGATGCTAGGCTATGGCTAAATTACTTTTGCAGAAAGAAATCACACGCAGCAACTTCACCAGTCAAGGGTACGGAAATAGTCACCCATCCCTCTAGAAACTGATAAAGGAAAAGGAATTAGAGTATGGATCATGGATCTAGGAGCATAATAGCGTCTGCTGTGTCTCACGACAGCCTTGATCCTCCTCCCACACCAAACCAATGAATGCAAGTAAAAAGGAACAGCAAGAAAGCAGAATGGAACGGCAATTCAGAAATGGAACAGCAGTAAAAGGAACGACAGTAAAAGGAATTAAACCTCGCGAGTTCGACACTCACAATTCTTGACATCAACTTACATACAAAGGAAAAGCAATCTGTTGTACAAGTGGACAGCGTAATCAAATGAAACAGCAAACCATTATAAACAGGAAACGTCAATCATATACAAAAGTAGTTATCTTAATCAATGGGAACAGCAAACTATTATAAACAGGAAATGTCAATCATATGTACACATAATCTGAAATGATCACCAGTGGTCCATACGCAACGTTAATTCCATCGTCCCATGATCATCAATCTAACAATATGTAGCTAAAACATTCCACTTATAAACTCTGTAACAGAAGTAAACAACTCAGAACAATGTTATGTGATCAATTCTGGAAATATGATGTGAACTTGTTACAAAGATTTACAACAGGAAAAACTACTGATGAACGAGTATGGAACAGCATGTAAATATCTCAGATTATTAAGAACGATAAACAAACCACACAAAGCCAAACTGTAGTGATACAATCAGCCAGTGTCCGTTGGAGCCGGGCCCTTAGCTTCCAATGGCACATCGCCGTAACTTACTTCAGACGCAGGGAGAGAGGAACACCAAATATATTATATTAACGCATCAATGATAATACAACAAAACTAAGTCTCAAAGAGACTCAATAGTCTGAGTTTTAACTGACTGTGAAGTCTGTAAACAGAAAGTAAAGATACAAGATAATCAAAAGTCCCCGAAGTCTTTGATGCTGCCTCTTTTTATACCAGTAATGGCGGAGTTAACTATACAACAAAATAATTGAAAGTAACGATCCCTCAGGATCAAAGATCCTAAGGGATCTGTTAAACTGTTAACTCCTTTCTTTTCTCTGCCTAGCTTTCCGAACTAACATTTCTTCATCTAGTCCTGGATTGATCTTCCTTGATTTACGCGCCCTGGTCTGGATTTTATTTAGCTTTGGAGAAACAGTCGTTATCTCTTCATGGAACTCCCGTTTCACACCGCGCCTTCCTATTTTTGTCCTTTCCTGCATAGAGAAGATAACTATTAGTGATTGGGTCATTCGTGCTCATTCGCATTACATTCTCCTTACCTTATAACAAAGAAAAGGTTACAAACATTGATTGAAACACCACTAAATTATGCATTAAAACATACCTTTCCAATGCTCTACAGAGGTCGACCCACCTGCTTCACCAGATCCGGAAGCGGAGAAATTCCCGAGAAACCAAGCAAACATTGAAATCCTTGGAGACAATCCGGAGGGAGATATGCACGACATCTCATTCGATGAATCCCAACATAGAGTTGTGCAATCTTGCAGAGTGTTGACTCCGAATGACCACACATCTCCTACGTAGTTTGAGTAATGAGTGATCATGTCTAATGTGCATAAGCATCCAACAGCATTGGCCGATGCTACCAGAGAATATGTTGAAGCCACTAACTCGAGTGTTCGCTTCTTGATATTTGAGAACGATCAAATGGCTAAGGAATTACAGATGGCCAAGCAGGGAGGAGAACTGGTTACAACATCCACCCGAGCAGAGTTGAAGAAGGAAATACTGGATGAAGTATTGTCCCTTGAGACAGTCATGTGGGTGTTGTATTCCAAGTTTGGTACCGTGCATAAGGAAATTTTTCATCTCAACCACTGGCAGCGGCGATCTGCGAGGAGAGAACATATCTTGTCAAATGTGCATGTTGTCATTGATTACATGTAAACATGGAAAATGAGATACATGGGAGCCTCGTTACACTTTCCGAAGATGGTGAAGCCCAGAGCGATCGAGCTGAAGGCACACATCCAGAGTCAGATCCAAAAATATGAATATCTCTCGCACCTCCTCACTAGTCTAGAGGCTTCCCATGCACTAGTATTCAGGAGTATGGATGTTGTTGTACGTTCATATGTGATCCCATCTATTAGGACACTTAAGCAAGCAAAGACAAAGGCACAGGTCTAACTGGAGCTTGACTCTTACTTTGATGAGTTGATGCGCATAGCCACCAGCCTAGACTCAGTGATCACTACAGACACCATGCATCAGTATTTCACTAGTCCGGCCGCACTCAAGAAAATGATGTGCATGTTATCAGATGAGTTGGACAAAGGAGCTCGAGCAGTGTACCCGGATGTTATGGGGGCAAGATTTCATTTCCAGAAAGATGTCACCTTCGAATACACGGACAACATCATGGACTACCGAGCTTGGCATCATTTTTCTACTGTTGACCATCGTGAAGATGTAGAAGAGCTAGTCTTCCCATAGTTGTCTAAGTCATAGTGATGTATTGCATGTCTTGCTCAAGCCTATTTTGTCTCACATGGTACATGTGCAGATTGTATGTGGCGTCTTGTCAAGTGTAAGTTCAAATGTCGATAGTTGGATGTAACAGTCATAGAGTAGATGAAGAGTCATGAGGATAGATGAACAGTCACAAAGGCGAATGTCAAGGGCCACCCCAGCCTTTGTTATAAATAGCCCTGCATAACTAATTGTAAAGGCTTTTGGTTAGCCAAGCTTCCAATAGGAGTATCTTAGAGAATGATTGGATAATATTGTAATGAGCCTTGGCTTCTCCACTGTGCAGAGCTAGTATATCTCTTTGGAGGATCAGGTGGCAGTGACTGTAATGTTCCATTGTCAGAACTGGTGGTTGGTCATGGATGTATTGTATGACTGGAACTTACACTTCTTAATATAACAGAGCCAACACGTTTCATGCATATGTCGTATTTTATTTCAACTATCTTGTTTACTCTAAATGATATATGTATTTGTTTGCTTACGCATGCATGTGTAGATATTTTATGTATATGTATGTATGAATCTTACTGAAATGTGTTGTTGGTTTAACCATCACTTTGGATTGCTAGCTCACTTGCCTTCCATGTTGTGATGCATCTTAGCTCATGTGTTCCCTTCTTAACTCCGTGCTTTCACAGGTTTGCAAGGGGCACACTCACCTCACCCTCTGTGTGTTAGAACCACTCACGCAGCTTCCTTGACTTATTGCATATGTCACACCCTTGCTACCAACAAGGACAACTTACCTGCCTCTGTGCGAAACTGCAGTCAAAGCGATACCATACGACCCAGTGTTGAGACTCCTATGTCTGAGGTCTAGTTGGGACTTCTTACCGGGGAGATCCCCTGACATGTTGGCGGGTCTAAAATCGTCAAAATATAATTAGATGACATTCTCACATTCAGTAAATCAATAGATGAACATGTCATGCATGTAAACAGAGTACTAGATGTCTTGAGAAAAGAACAATTGTTTTTAAAGATGTCAAAATGTGAATTTGGAAACACTTCTTTAGTGTATTTGGAACACATTGTTGGAGGAGATGAGTTGAACATAGACCCCTCTAAGATTGAGGTCATTCTGAATTGGCCCAAGCCCAATATAGTTACAGAGGTAAGAAGCTTTTTAGGGGCAACACAATATTGGAGAAAGTTTGTTGCTAATTTTTCTTCAATTGCAGCTCCATTACATGCATGGACAAGTGTCAAGAAAGTCTTCCATTGGGGAGATGTACAACATAAATCATTTGATTATTTGAAGCAAAAGATACGTTCAACACCGGTATTGGCTCTTCCGGATCTTAGACAGCCATTATAAATTCAAACGGATGCAAGCGATTGTGCCATGGGAGCAGCTCTATTGCAGCATGGTAAGCCCATTCCATTTCATTTTGAAATATTTAACAGAGCTGTAACTAACTATCCCACTTATGACAAAGTACTTTAAACATTGGTACAAAGTGTTAAGAAATAGAAATGCTATTTGATGGGGGAGGAGACCATCATCCATACTGACCATCAACCATTGTAGTACTTATAGTCACAATCAAAGTTGCAGCAGTCACGACATTTCAGATGGATGGGTTTTCTATAATAGTTTCATTTGGTATTAGCTATAAAAAGGGTATCTACAATAAGGTAGCTGATATGCTCTCAAGACCTATTGTAAATTCATCTATTATACTCAAGCAAAATTCTATTTTATATGAAAGTTACATAGAACAATATGCAAATGATAGTCACTTTCAAGAAGTGTATGCAAGCTTGAGTCAAGGAAACCAAATTGAAGTGTTGGATTATCATGTACATAACAATTTGTTGTATCACTTGGGAAAGTTTTGTATTCTACAGGGGGGAAGAAACAGCATCATAAGGGATGCGCACACTTCATTGATTGTTGGACGCTTTGGTGTAGGCAAGACAGTAGCGAATCTCCAAATGTATTGTTATTGGCCACGCATGTTTGATAATGTTTCTCATTTCATAAGAGGGTGTTCTTTGTGTGCAACAAGTAAGCCTAACAATAGGAAACTTGAATTGTACACTCCACTTCAGGTACCTCCACATCCATGGGAGAGTATCTCAATGGATTTTGTAGGAGGTCTTCCATTGTCAAGGAAAGGTCATGATTACTTGTATGTAGTTGTAGACAGGCTCAACAAGATGTTCATACTAACACCATGTAAAAATCAAATTGCAGCTGAACAAACAACTCGTCTTTTCTTCCAAAACATTTGGGATCATTTTGGTCTTCCTACTTCTATTGTAAGTGATCGAGATTCTCAATTTGTTGGGAATTTTTGGTCAAATTTGTGGGACATGATGGACACTAAGTTGAAGAAGAGCACAACCTTCCATGACAAACACTGGGTGGATCACAAATTTCAAGTTGGTGACGAAGTTTGGTTATAAATTAGCAAAAAGAGACTTCAAGGGGAAGGTAAAAAGCTTAAGCCAATCCATTATGGTCCTTTTAAAATTCAGGAAAAGATTGTTAAAAATTCATTTAAGCTTGATTTTCCTCCTTATATGCAAATATACTCTGTTGTTAATGTTGATAATTTGAGATTGTTTGAGCCTCCTTTGATTGACGATCAATGAGACCATGTTCAATTGCCATCAATAGATGATTTCTTGCCAGAATATCTAGATGAGCTTAAGCAAGATCTCATACTTGACAGGAGAATCAAAACTTTGAAGAGAGGGGATGTTGAATACCTTAGAGTGGGACACAAGGGACAAAATCCTTCTCAAGCCAAATGGTTGTAGACCAAGAAGGTGAGGGAGCTTTACCCTCACCTTCTGAACAATTGATAATATATTTTGGGGTCCAAAAGGCTTCTAGTGGGGACAAATGATCAGGTGCTCAGTATTTAGCTCAAAAACCAAAGTTCTCAGAATGGCTCAAAACTTGACCGACCGCATCTGTCTTGGAAAAACGATCCTAACGCAACTCATTTCACTGAAAACCAAGTTTATATGAGGAAGTTATTGTGTTATGTTCGATTTTCTAAACAGGTGAAATTTGCAAAAAAAATGCTCAGTCACTGCACAGTCGGAAATCCGTAGTGCTGACGTGGCAAGTGACTAAGCAGGGTCATTTGGTCAACAGGAAATCACAGTTTGACAAGTGACGCAATTCTATTGGGTTTCAGGTGGTGATGTGGTAGAATGATATTGGTCATTTTATTGGGCCAATGAGAGAATGTCATTTGGCAAGCCCGGAGGCCACCAGGTGGCACCTCCCAAAGGCCTATGTAGGGCTCGGCAAAGTTGAACAAAATTTTGGTGGAATTCGGGTTGAACCTGTTAGCTTTGCTACATACTTTAGCATTTGGAGGACCAAATACTAGCTTTGCCGTGTGTTTATGCAAAAGAGTGAGCTCACAGCAGTCTGTTTCCTTCTTCTCCTTCACCGCTCATTCTCCCTTCATTAGTCTTAAAAGCAGTTAATTTCTATATCAGGTCCGCTACTTAAATCGCAATCGACACTTTAATGTGGCAAGACTTCTCGCCTTGCAATCTACGACAGATTGGATGATCGGTTAAGCCATATTGTAATGTAGCAGTGGGTCCGCATACATTCATCGGAATCGGGGGGTTGCCCTTGGAGAAGGTCTGATGCGATATCGCTATCGGCGATCTAAATGGAGCGCTTGACATACTGTAGCGCCTGCTTCCGAAGTGCTAATGGGATAATCGCTATCAGCGATCGCAAGTCGCATAGGGTCAGGGCTTGATGTTAATGCAGACCACTCCATTTTTGTGATGCGATATTAGGTGTCGGACCTGATATGACTCACTGCTCTTGTATAATAAGTTTCAAGTCTGGTTTGCGCCTTTGACAGTGTATTTTCCGAGAGTTTGCACCGATATTCTATTTTCCATATTGCATAGTTTTCCCCAGCTGATTAATCCCCATGTATCTTCTCCGCCCGATAGCCGTTGGATCTGTCCGCCCGAGATCCAACGGCTCACGATCGCTTCGCTCTCATATCTCCCGATACCCCCTGCCGACTGTTCTCTGTTGTCCATTCACTTGATCCAGCGGCTGATATCTGTTCCCATCGTGCTCATTCGTCTGCCATGTAGTCTTCGTGTCCTCGACCTGTACCATGCTTCCGAAGGACAAAGGTGGCCAGTGTTAGTACCTAGCACATTTCATCTCCAACAAATGCATTCAAGAAATAGAATGGCCAAGAAGAAGGACATGCCTCGAGTAGATCAGAGCATTTATCAGTTATGGAGCATTCTTTCATACAGAACTCCACCTGCTCAAGAAGGACAACAGAATATCAGAAAAGATCAGATTCATTCATTGAAGCAAGCAGAGTGTAGCAGAGACTCTTTCAAATAGTTGAAGCGGTTGGTGGTCCATTATGACCCCTCCACGCATAGAACAACAGAATATCTTTGTAATAAAACTCTATATATACCAGAACATAGATGTAATGAGGGTTGATGGTTGTTGTTTTGATGTAAGGTTCAACTTCTGGAGACTGTAACTACTTTGATACTTGCAGCGTCTCGTCTTCATTTTCTGCTAATACAAGCTTCTTTTGTTGTTAATTGCTCACTCTGCACTTCTATTCTGTTCTAGGTTGTGCCTGTTATGCAGTTTTCATGTACTCTTGATATTTAGCATTAGAGGAGCTGTCATCCTATCTGTGCATTAGGAAATAGATTTGCAGACCTTTTTTACTGGTTGCATCCGGCCATCACATGGTCTTGTGCATCTGCTGCTGTGGTCAGTATTCTCCAATTTCACCTAATCCTTAAACTGTGAGTAATTGGTGGTCTAAAGCCTTGTAGTCTGGGGGTGTTCACGCATGTCTAGAGTTAAGCATAGTAGAAGTGGTTATCTGGCTTGAACAAGCATCATTCCTTCCATTCATCCAATTCCAACATTATGTTGAGTTTGTAATGTTCCCGAGCATCTCCGAGATACAACCTAGGAGAGTTTCTTGGGGTGATAACATTAATTGGCATCGTTGTTGGGGAGAGGAGATTGAAGCTAAGCTTCCATGGGAAACGACACAGTTCCAGCTTTGATGATAGACAAAGTTTGGACACATTTATGGTTGTATTCATCTATCTGGCGACTCCACTGGAGGAAGACCAACCTTTGGCGACTCCACATTGCAGTCTTGGCTCAGTTTGTGAGACGTACTCAGAGGAATCCTTATAAATCACTAGTTGACCCAGTGCCTGACCCTGAGAAGATAGTTAAGTAGAATAAAACATCGTAGAAAGGAGCATCAGGATCAGGTAAGCCCAAGAAATCTTGTGTATCTCTGCAAGAGGATGTTATAACTGAAAATACCCAATTTGAGCCTAGTATTGCTAGTGAGAAAATTCCTTCAGAGATTCATACAGCTCCTGGTTCATTAAGCTCCCATTTGGATATAAGTCCAAACAAAGCATCCCATACAGTCCATAACATCCCCTTGTCTCTGTCATCCATTGGATTGTCTTATACTACTCAATCTACCAGTATCCTTCCACATATTCCAGTCATGGCAGGCCAGCAAGCACCTACGAAGATGGAAAGAATCATTGCTGCTAGGTATGGACCCCTGCTCTTGCCTATTCCTTTGAATGCCATGCCTGCAGGAGAATATCAAAAGTATATGCCTAAGTTCACTATTACAGAGGGTGTAACAACTGAAGAGCACCTTGAATCCTTCTATAGTTATGCTGATAACTTAGATATAAGTGAAAATGATGTGTGGATGAGAGTTTTTGTACAGAGCCTTGATGGAGAGGCTAGAAAGTGGTTCAGAGAATTGCCCCCTGGATCTATTGCTGATATTGAAGCCTTAGATGAAGCATTTTTGAAGCATTGGGGAGATAAGAAGGACTTGCTATACTATCATACGGAGTTTGGAAACCTGAAGAGGGAAAATGGGGAATCCTTTCCTGATTTTAATAAAATATTCAATTGTATGTATAGCAAGATACCAGCTGAGGTAAAGCCTACCCCCAACTCTGCCAAACTTGCCTATGCTAGTGCCTTTGACTCTAATTTATGTTTGTTGTTGAAAGAAATAAGATGTACTACCTTAGCTGAAATGCAAGATACAACACTAGAAGTAGAATCTAATATTATAGAAGCAGAAAAACTCAGGAGTCATGCTGATAGAAGGAGGCAGAGAGGTGAGGCTTCTTCTTCCTCTGCTTCATCTTCAGAGCATAAATTAGATAAAATGACTAAAATGATAGAGTCATTAGCTGCTGAGATATCTAAGATGAAGATGAGCAGAACTCTAGGAAGGCAAGGCTCCCAAATACATTTGCTCCAAGAAATCCCAATCCATTTAGAAGGGCAAATGAACAGTTACAAATAATTCATAGGGGTAAAGAAACTAATGAAGATCAAAATGCTAAAGCTCCTTTTCAGAACGTAGTCATGGAGGAGGAACAGACTGAAGATGAGGATGAAATTCATTGTATGGAAGATAAAGGCAGTGCTGCCTTTTTGACATTGGCTGCATACGAAGAGTCTTTGTTGCAGGAAAAAGAGAGTCAAAGGTGGGACAGAGAGGTTGTTCTACAAACTGAGGAGCAGCAAAGATATAATCTGAGATCAAATGCAAATAATGTCAAGGAGAATCCTACCCAAAGAGATGTTGTCCAAATAGAGTCACAGAGTAGCAGACAGAGAAGACCAGCAATTGATCCAGTCATCCCTAAAGCACCAGTTCAAGAGGTAAGAGGTTCTGACAAGTTATCTTCCCCTTTCAGCTTTGAATCAGAAGTCCAGAAGTTAAAAATATATGTGCCTCTGATAGAACTTGTAAAGAGTGAAATGTTTAGAAAGCTTATCCTTGAAGCTCTTGAGCTGAGATCCACACAAACCTCCACTGACTCTGTCAATTTGTAAGATGATAGGCCTACAATTGTGCTTAGCCCAATGACCGAACCTGCTGATGATAATCCTCCATCATTTTATGTCTCTTTGACAATTCATGACAAAATCCTCCACAACTGCCTACTAGATACAGGGGCCAGCCACAATCTGATGCCTAAAGCTATCATGGAAGAGTTAGGCCTTGACATCACTAGACCGTATCATGATTTATTTTCATTTGATTCAAGAAAGGTGAAATGTCTAGGGTTGATTAAAGATTTAGCCATTACCCTAACTCAGCTGCCCATGAAGAGTATGATGATGGATATTGTGGTAGCAGATGCCCCTCCCAAATTTGGCATGTTGTTGTCAAGAGGATGGATTAAGACACTAGGTGGGACATTACAAAATGACCTATCTTATGCCACTGTCCCAATTTTTGGAGGAGAAAGAAGGAGATTATATAGAGAAGCACAGTTGGCATACATCATCAGTGATGAGAAGAATCCTTCTAATCATCCTATTTATGCTGTGGACACTGATTTTGGAGCATGTATCCTCCAAATAGAAGAATCCCAGAAGGCCTCAATACAGATCAAGAAACTAATAGTTCAGGCCGAGGAAGAGCAAGCAAGTCATGTTTGGGAGATGTTCTTTGATGGGGCATGTTCCAGGGAGACTGCAGGAGCACAGGTGGTGCTGCTATCTCCAAAACAAGAAAGCACACATCTGTCTTTCAAGCTGGCTTCTCAAGTCACCAACAATATAGCATAGTATGAGGCTCTGATATTGGGCCTTAACACAGCTAAAGACAGAGGAATCAGAGGCATAAAAGTGTTTGGAGATGCTGATTTGATCATTCAACAAGTGAACAAAACATTTCAAACAAGACACCCAAGGCTGAAAGCATACAGAGATGAGGTATCAAGACTCAAAGATTATTTTGATCATTTTTGTATCTCATATATCCCTAGAGCCAAAAATCAGCTTGCTGATTCCCTTGCTGTGTCTGCTAGCATGTTTATCCCTCCCATGCCTCCCAGACTAGTTTATGAAGTCCAAATGAAATATAGACCATCCTTGCCTAATAACGCCCACCATTGGAAATTTTTTGAAGATGATGATGAAGTGAACAGATTCTTGCAAGTCATTGATGAATTTTCTGAAATGCAAATTGACCAAGAAAATGAAGCCTTGTAAGAAAACCCCCAATTCTAGCTTAGAAACAAAATTGGCAAAGATAGCATTGTCCAACTTCCCAGCAATCATATTCCAAAGGGCTTAATTCCTCTAGAAACACTGTTTTACCATAATGACGTGCCTTATAAAGCTGCCCAAAATGAAGATCAGTCTGCAGTCTATAAGCATAATATAGGAAGTCCAGGTCAGCCAAGATACATAAATATGTCCACTCATCTATCTGCTGACCAAAGTTCTGAATACTGCAATTTAATGAAGCAATTTGCTGATGTCTTTTCCTGGGAATATAGCAACTTGAAAACATATGACAAGAAGATCATCCAGCATAGAATCCCTTTAGAGAAAGATACCATTCCTTTCAAGCAGAAGCTGAGACCAATAAATCCTTTGCTCCTTCCTCTGATTGAAAAGGAAATCAAAAAACTGTTGGCTACCAAAATCATAGTCCCTCTCAGATATTCAAAATGGGTAGCCAATTTGGTTGTGGTGAGGAAGAAAAGTGGAGAAATCAGACTTTGTGTTGATTTCACAAACTTAAACAGGTGCTCAAAGAAAGACAATTATCCCCTAATGGAGCATTTGCTACAAAAGGTCTCAGGAGCCAAAGTGATGTCTTTCTTGGATGGATTTTTAGGGTTTAATCAGATTGTTGTGCATTCATATGATCAGGAGAAGACTGCATTCACCACTCCTTGGGGCACTTTTATGTATTCCAAGATGCCTTTTGGATTGATGAATTCTGGAGCCACCTTTCAGAGGGCTATGGATATAGCATTTGTGGGAGAGAAGGATAAATGTGTCCTTATCTACGTTGATGACATAATAGTATACTCCAACAGCCATCAAGACCATTTGCAGCATTTGAAGAAAGTGTTCTTGAAGTGCAGAAGGTTTGGGATTTCAGTGAATCCTAAAAAGTCACAGTTTGCTTTAGAAGAAGGTAAGCTATTGGGACATATTGTTTCTGCTGCAGGTGTCCGAATTGACCCAGAAAGAGTAAGAGAAATACAGACCTTGTCTGTCCCAAGATCAAAGAAGGGCATCCAGTCCTTTCTGGGCAAGATAAATTTTGTAAGGAGGTTTATCCCAAATTTTGCAGAATTAGTAAAGCATATTACCTCCATGTTGAAAAATGGGTCAGAGATCAAATGGGCTGATGTAGCAAGAAAACCTTTTGATTCCATTAAAAAAGCTATTATGGAGGCTCCCACTTTAATCAGTCCAGATTACAGCAAGGAGTTCCATATATTTTCTTTTGCCTCTATTGACACCCTTGCAACAGTTTTATTGCAAGCAGATGAAGAAGGCTCAGAGCATCCGGTGGCATTTTTTAGCAAAGCCTTGAGCGATGCTGAGATGAGGTATGATATTATTGAGAAACAAGTGTATGATCTTATCACATCTTTGAAAGCTTTCAGAGTTTATATTCTGCATTCCAAGATAATTGCATATGTACCCTCTGCTGCAATAAAAGATGTCTTAACACAACCTGATGCTAATAGAAGAAGGGCTGAATGGATTGCAAAGATGATTGAATTTAATATAGAACTGAAGCCCACCAAACTTATCAAAGGTCAGGGTCTTGCCAGATTGTTAGCTGAAGAAAATTGCAGAACATTGGACATAAATCTCATAAGCACAGATGCAGAAAAGGGTCAAACAGAAGAAGAGGAAGCAACTGAACCAGAGAGAAAGCAGTTGGTGGTAGAAAATCTAGCTTCTTGTGATTGGTACTCTGCAATAGCTAATTTCTTGCTGAAGCTAGAAATCCCTCCAGGCTCAAGCACAAGTCAAGCCAGAACTATTAAGCTTAGGGCAGCTAAATATTGCATTAATAAAAATCTGCTCTATTGGAGGGATCCATCTAGAATGCTTTTGAGGTGTCTGGACAAAGAACAATCAATGGAGGTTATGCAGCAGTTTCATTCCAGCATGTGTGGAGGACACCATTATTGGAAGACCACTGCCCATAAGATCCTCAGAGCTGGGTACTATTGGCCCACCTTATTTTCTAATGTCTTTTCATTTGTTAAATCTTGTGGCAGGTGCCAAATATTCGAAGGGAAATAACAGTTGAAGTCCCTGCCCTTAAAACCAATACATGCAAAAGGACTTTTTTAGTAGTGGGGCTTGGATTTCACTGGAGAAATCAATCCACATTCCAGTGGCTAGCACAGATGGATATTAGTAGCCACTGATTATTTTACTAAGTGGATTGAAGCAATCCCTACCAGAAAGGCTGATCATAATAAGGTCATGAAGTTTTTGACAGAGCATATCTTTACCAGATTTGGTTGTCCACATAAATTAGTCACAGACAATGCAGCAGCCTTCAGGGAAAAAGAATTGGTGGATATGTGTTATTCAATGGGCATTAAACTGGTTCATTCCACCTCATATTATCCTCAAGGCAATGGTTTAGCAGAATCTTCGAACAAAAGCTTGATTAGGATAATTAAAAGGCTGCTGGAAGATAACAAAAAGAATTGGGATTCTAAGCTGAGATATGTACTGTGGGCTGACAGAGTGACCATTAAGAAATCCACAGGGAATTCTCCATTCAAGCTGGTATATGGCACTGAGGCTGTGTTCCCAATTCAGTTAACTCTCCCTGTGGCAAAGTTCCTGCAACAAGAACAGAATGATGAAGAAGACATGGCAAAAAGGATCATTGATTTAGCAGAGGTACACCAAATCAGAGAACAACTGGTTGAAAAGTCTGCAGCACATCAGAAAAAGATCAAGGAAGCTTTTGACAAAGGGACAAAAACAGATAATTTTCAAGTTGGAAATTTGGTTTTAAAGTGGGATGCACTAAAAGAAAAGAAAGGCAACCATGGGAAGTTTGATGCTTTCTGGACAGGGCCTTTTATCATTTCTCAAATTCAAGGGAACAATACCTTCATGCTGAAAAGCATGGGAGGAGAAGTAGTTTTTGATGGCCTAGTCAATGGGCATTTTCTGAAAATTTATGTTATTTAAGGTCTTTCGGCCTTAAAATTGTAAATATTTTATTTCATCAGTTTTAGCGTAGGTTCAGTCAGACTCCATGCCCAATGGAACACTAGGAATTTTGCTAATTTGTTTTCATCAGAAAGGCATTGATCTGCAGGTTCTTGAGACCTCACAGGGAGGATATCATCCCCAGAAGGAGCCAGTGTTAGCTCTACTACATACTTCATCATTCGGAGGACCAAATACTAGCTTGGCCGTGTGTTTATGCAAAAGAGGGAGCTTGCAGCAGTCTGTTTCCTTCTTCTCCTTCACCGCTCATTCTCCCTTCATCAGTCTTAAAAGAAGTTAATTCCTATATCAGGTCCGCTGCTTAAATCGCAATCGACACTTTAATGTGGCAAGACTTCTCGTCTTGCGATCTGCGACAGATGCGATGACAGGTTAAGCCATATTGTAATGTAGCAGCGGGTCCGCATACATTCATCGCAATCGGGGGGTTGCCCTTGGCGGAGGTCTGATGTGATATCGCTATCGGCGATCTAAATGGAGCGCTTGACATACTGTAGTGCCCGCTTCCGAAGTGCTGATGCGATAATCGCTATCGGCGATCGCAAGTCGCACAGGGTCAGGGCTTGAAATTGATGCAGACCACTCCATTTTTGCGATGCGATATTAGGTGTCAGACCCGATATGACTCACCGCTCCCGTATAATAAGTTTCAAGTCCGGTTTGCGCCTCTGACAGTGTATTTTCCGAGAGTTTGCGCCAATAGTGTATTTTCCATATTGCATAGTTTTCCCCGGCCGATTAATCCCCGTGTATCTTCTCCGCCTGTTAGCCGTTGGATCTATCCGCCCGAGATCCAACGGCTCACGATCGCTTTGCTCTCATATCTCCCAATACCCCTTGCCGATACTTCTCCGTTGTCCATTCACTTGATCCAGCAGCTGATATTTGTTCCCGTCGTGCTCATTCGTCCGCCATGTAGTCTTCGTGTCTTCGACCTGTACCACGCTTCCGAAGGACAAAGGTGGCCAGTGTTAGTACTCGGCGCATTTCATCTCCAACAACTGCATTCAAGAAATAGAATGGCCGAGAAGAAGAAGGACATGCCTCGAGCAGATCAGAGCATTTATCAATTATGGAGCATTCTTTCATACAACACTCCACCTGCTCAAGAAGGACAACAGAATATCAGAAAAGATCAGATTCATTCATTGAAGCAAGCAGATTGCAGCAGAGACTCTTTCAGACAGTTAAAGCGGTGGTCGTCCATTATGACCCGTCCACGCATAGAACAGTAGAATATCTTTGTAATCAAACTTTATATATACCAGAACATAGATGTAATGAGGGTTGATGGTTGTTGTTTTGATGTAAGGTTCAAATTCTGGAGACTGTAACTACTTTGATACTTGCAACGTCTCGTCTTCATTTTCAGCTAATACAAGCTTCTTTTGCTTTTAATTGCTCACTCTCCACTTCTATTCTATTCTAGGTTGTGCATGTTATGCAGTTTTCATGTACTCTTGATATTTAGCATTAGAGGAGCTATCATCCTACATTTGTGTTGAAGTGTAGTATGTATGATTGAATGTGTTGTTCAGGTTTCTGTTTGCTTGGTGCTAGAGAGCTGTCATCCTGTCTGTGCATTAGGAAATAGATTTGCAAACCTTTTTTACTGGTTGCATCTAGCCATCACATGGTCTTGTGCATCTGTTGATGTGGTCAGTATTCTCCATTTTCACCTAATCCTTAAACTGTGAGTAATTGGTGGTCTAAAGCCTTGTAGTCTGGGGGTTTTCACGCATGTCTGGAGTTAAGCATAGTAGAAGTGGTTATCTAGCTTGAACAAGCATCATTCCTTCCATTCATCCATTTCCAACATTATGTTGTGTTTGTAATGTTCTCAAGCATCTCCGAGATACAACCTATGAGAGTTTCTTGGGGTGATAACAGAACCCACGACCTCCGGCATACAATCCACAAATCTTAATCTCCTCCACTAGCGTGTGTTACTTATCCTTATGGTTCTTTTTTAATATTTAAAGTTTAAGTCGAATGGCATGGGCGGTTAGGAGGGCTAGTCTGTAGGCCATCCCTTCACATGTGAACACAAACATGTTATGGTAAACGATCAAGCAAGCAGCTTCAGCAAACCTATAGCTGTGACGGTCTCCACCCATGCGAATGTGCATATGGTAACTACAGACGGTTAACTTTAACGGCTTCATAAACTATAACCCTGACAGTTACCACAACCATGTGAACAGGTCAAGGTTTCGGCGGAGATTAGCTAACGCAGAGGCCAACGCTACGAAATCGCAGACATGTGACCCTTAGACAAGACCGCCAACTGTTTCGGACTACGATTAGCCTAATTTGCGGGATTAGTGCTAATCACTCGAGTTAAACCTGCTTAACAATTTATTAATGTGGAGTTTAAATTGGCAGTGGTTTAGCACACTTCGACATTCTTGGCAACATGCCCAAATTTAGCAGCCCTAACTGGAGTTTTCTAGATTTAGAGGAGCTTTTCAAGGAAAAAATTGTCTGAGTCATATAGAGAGCAATTTTCGACCAAATTGAGCTCAGGAAGAGGTGTTCCTAGCTAATTTGGACATTCTGAACACATTGGTGTAGGTATCAAGAGCCATAGAGCTTTGTAAAACAACATTTTTCCATATTGAGCTAATACAGAGGCCCAAGCCATGGAAGCTGGACCAAGGAGATGTAGCCCAGGAGGGGTGAACTCCTTCATCAAAACTCTATGTTATGTGTCTATCTGATGGTTTGTTGTATTTTTTTACTGTTACTATTCAGCATTGTTCATTTAAGCTATTTTTTCTCATGAATGTCACATGAAACTTAAGGAAATTTACCTATTTACATACACCAACAACCTAAAGAAACCTCAGCACAAGAAGCAATAAATAAGAATATGTTTGTAAATATGTAATTGATATTAGAATAACAAAACTAACAATAAAAAATAGATCATTACTTGTATAGCAATGAATAGGGGTTTAAAGTTTCCCTAATCAGTTAGATCAGATTAATCTTACATTATGTTAGAGATTTATCTTCAGCACGATGAAAGAATAAGGCATGTTTCTTACTGTTATACTCAGAATGTGAATGTTATTGCTTGCATATATTCTCTGTTGATGTATTTTGGGTCAGAGTCATGAGAAGTGGAGATGTTATAATCATAAGGCCCAACTAAACAATGAATGATGTTCCTATGATGCTAGAAAAAGGATGGGCGGATACCATGAAGCCCTTCAAAGGAACTGCAAATGGTTATAGGTAAGTTTGATTGTTGTCCATATTTGTATTATAATTTCAATCCTTATAAGTTTGAACGACATATTGAGATATCTTATCTATTTTTTGTAAACAGAGATTTCCCTCTCGAGGAGAACTCAGAATAAATGCAGATTCAATTTTCCCAGATCCAAACGAAATACTGAGCTAACTACTGAAGCCTTTTCACTGAATGGAAAAGGAAAAAGATTTACATGGATTAGAATTTAAAATCCCAGCGGACACAGAGAGTGTATTACGAGCTTGTACACGAATGTCTTGTTCCTGTTATGGCGACCTAAGCTTGTAAATCTAATCAAACATGACTTACTTACAACTTACTAACCCATATCTATTGTGTACATTAATCACCAGCATTCCCATATTCAATATGCGGGACATATATCATAACTAAGTTTATACCTTTTTGTAATATAAGCTATTCACCTAATCTAAGTAACAATGGTAATGGTTCTATGTTTCCTATATTATTAAGCTTACTGGTTATGTTGTAACACTAGATGTATATATTGTTTCCATAATCAGTTACATGTACTCATCACACTTCTACAGAATATTGAACATTACGTGTATAGAAATGAACATGGGCTTAAGGTTTCCATAATCACTTAGATCATATTAAGCTTACATTATGTTAGATATTTATCTTCATCATGACGAAAGAACAAGGCTTGTTTCTTACTATTATACAAAGAATGCAAATTTTATCCGCTTGCATATGTTCTATGTTGATTTATTTTGGGTCAGAGTCATGAGAAGTAGAGATTTTATAATCATAAGGCCCAGTCTATTCATGAATGATGTTCCTATGATGATGGAAAAATGATGGGTGCATATAGTTTGCAGAGGAGAATAATTTGAGATTGACTACATTCGCAGTGATTTTCTGAGGAACATTGGGAAGTTTTTTTGATATTATTATTTTTTAAGTGGTATAAAAGGGCGAAACAGGGGACGTCCATTATCATTAAAGAAAAAAGGAAAAATACAAGATTCCATTGCCATTAAAAAATTGGTATAAAATAAAAGAAAAATAGGAGATATGAACAGAGGCAATGATGGTGGTCATAGCAACAACCTCTACTGTTTGGCTTCATTAACTACCGGATATAAGGAGCATATTATTTACTAAAATAATTTACTGGCGACGACGACTTACCTGGTTCGGATGAGGAGATTCCAGTGACGAGAGTGGACGAAGAGATAAATCTTCTAGAGACGAGGGTGGAAGAGGAGAGAAATCTTCCAGCGACGAGGGTGGATGAGGAGATAAATATTCCAGTGATGAGGGTGGATGAGCAGGCTGAGAAATCTTCCACGCTACAAACGAAATCAATAAAAATCACATAAATATCGTAAAAAATATTTCACTAGATTAAAAAATTCATAAAAAAGAAAATGTGTCAATGACCTGGTTGGTTTCAGCACTCGGCAATAGACCACACAACAACGTTTGAAAATAGACCACACAACAATGCTCGGAGACAGACCACACAACACAACACAGAAACACTTCACTTGCACACAACAAACAAATTAACAAAGCAGAAAACTTCGCAACAATGTACGGCCTGACATATATATATATATATATATATATATATATATATATAAACATTTTTTCATCCAAATTAATAATTCGGCCGAAAAAACTAGTTCGGTCAAACAACTAGTTCGGCTGAACAATATTTTTAGACGAATTATTTATTTGGTCGAACTATTTTTTTGCCGACTTTTTCAACTCCGACGAAAATTCCGTTTAATGATCGGCGCTAGTCTAAATGGCCAAACATTTGTATAATAGTTCAATTGAATAAATTTAGGGAATTCGGCTGAAAAAAATAAAATTAAAAATTAAAAAAATTAAAAAAAATGTCCGATCAAAAAATGAGGTTGGGAATTTTTTGGAGGCGTTTCTCACAAAAGTGTAACCCAACTTCACGTTTTCACCCTGTAAATAATAAAATATTAAGATAAGGGCATGTTATAGTTCACGGTCTCGGTGATATTTGGATTATGCTGCTCTCACAAAGACATAGAAGAGGATCCCTGCTAGCTGTCAATGGAAAAAATTAATATTTCCTTCATGCTTATAATGTAAATAATAAAATATTAATATAAGGGCATGTTATAGTTCATGGTCCCGGTGATAGTTCGTTTTTTTGCTCTCATAGAGATAGAGAAAAGGATCCCTGCGAGTAGCCAATGGAACAAAGTAATATTTTCTTCATGTTTATAATGTAAATAATAAAATATTAAGATAAGGGCATGTTAACTTTTTCTTTTGAAAACATTATACTGAATTGTCGAGATCAATCACTTTTTCTATTCAAAAATATTATCACCTAACCAAAGTATAGTAGTTGACAAAAGAGTGACATTGCGGATTGGTACGCTATAGTGGAAATGAGTGGAATTTTTTCATCGTAACACGGAATTGCAAGTCGTGTGGGTTTGAGCTACACTAAACAACAGAAAAAATAATTCATAATTCATTGTAAAGATCAAATAATTGGGCATCAAGGTTCAGACACTACATTGTATAGGTAGTAGGAATCTTGTTCCACTAAATCTTATTGTGAGGTATTAATGTGTCAGAAAGAGAATGAGTAAAGAGGTGGTAGAGGAGGTGTCTCGACAGCTCACGCTATTTAACCATGGCACTGTTTGATAGGAAATGGAGTGGGATTGATGAGCAAAGTATGAATAAATCTGTTAAAAAACTTTTGAGTAATATTTTCAAACAAAAGTCAATATTTCCAAATATTTCCAAAGATAAAAGTTATGAAGTTGAAAATTTATCTCATGATGAAATTTTAACCATTAGTGGAAGATGAAGAAAGCACAATTTATTCTCGGTGATAGTTGGATTTTGCTGTTCTCACAAAGACAAAGAAAAGGATCCGTGCCAACAATAAATGGAAAAAATTAATATTTCCTTCATGTTTATAATGTAAATAATAAAATATTAAGATAAGGGCATGTTATAGTTCACGGTCTCAATGATAATTGGATTTTGTTGCTCTCACAGAGATAGAGAAGAGGATCTCTGCCAGTAGTCAATGGAAAAAAGTAATATTTCCTTCATGTTTATAATGTAAATAATAAAATATTAAGATAAGGGCATGTTATAATTCATGGTCTCGGTGACAGTTGGATTATGTTGCTCTCACAGAGACAGAGAAGAAGATTCCTGCCAGTAGTCAATGGAAAAAAGTGATATTTCCTTCATGTTTATAATGTAAATAATAAAATATTAAGGAACGACCAAAAGATTAAGCTATTCTTTTACAAGGAACAATGCATATATATTCATCAAAATTCATATATGCATCAAAGTTCATCTCCATAACCTTTTGGTGTTTTGGATGACCTACCTAGTCCGGACAAAGAGGCTAAACGAGCAAGTTGAGAAAGTTGCTAGTGAAGAGTGCAACCAACCAAAATTCCTTTGGCGCCACACTGTTAAGAAAACAAAAGCATTATTATATCTACAAGACCGTTAAAAATTGTTGTAAAAAAAACTAAATTTCAAACGAACCTCAGCAGTGCTTGGCTTCATCTCAGCTCAACCAAAATCACAAAATAATAGCAGCGCTCGGCTTCGGCTTGACTCAACCACAATCACAAATTACCATAGCAGAAAACTTCACAATAGGGTCTGACCAGTCATATATATATATATATATATTCGGCCGAATTATTTGTTCGATCAAACTATTTTTCTGCCGATTTTTTCAACTCCAATAAAAATTCCATTTAACGGGTGACGTTAGTTTAAATGGCCAAAAGTTCGGCCAAACGTTAGTAAAATAGTTCCGTAAAAAAAAATTGTTGGCAGAAAAATTGAGAATGTGAAATTTTCAAAGGCGTTTCTCACAAAAGTGTAACCCAACTTCACCCAACTTCACGTTTTCACCTATATATATATATATATATATATATATATATATATATAATTTTAAATTTATATAATATTAAAAACTATTATAAAACTTTAACATAATAAGAGCTTAATAATCTCTTTAAAATTTCAAAACTAATTAAAAGTGAATGTGTTTTTAACCAAATAAAAAAAAACAATATAAAATTAAATTAAATTAAATATTTTGATTTTGAAATGAGTTATAGTTTTTGAACAAATGGTATTGATAAGGCATGACACTTGCTTATGGTATTGTAACAAAGTCAAATTACAAATTAATAATATCCGTGGTAAAATGGGGGTACATATCCATGGTTAAGAATCTTTTTTTTTAAGGGTGGTTCATGGACACTGAGTGGCTGCTACATCCACAAGAAAACCCATGTAAATCAACTCGAATGGATGTACCCGTCGGCCAAACTAGAAGGCCTAACCCCAAGGGTGTCGAAGAAATTTGACCTCTTGACCTCCTTATAAGCAAGGTATAACAACAAGAACTCGACCAAGTGAGCTATCCTTGGGACTCCATGGTTACGAATATTTTTTTATTGTAAGTATTAAGTTTTAATTTAAAACATGATATAAAAATAAATAAAATTAAGATATTTATAAAATATTTTGATTTTGAAATGAGTTATGGTTTTTGTGCATGTGATATTGATAAACAATGGTATTGGAGCATGTTATTGTAACAAAGCCTAAATTACTATGACATTTGGTGAATAGAAACTCCTTTTTGACTTTTTAATTTTTAATATAGTTTTCATATCTGAAAATTCAATTTAAATCCACATAAAAATAATCATCAACCAATTACAAAAAAATTATTACATTTTAAAAAATTAATAATTATTTTTTAATTTTCAAAATATTCAATTTAATATTTAATTTTTTCAAAGCTTTAATAGATTTCATGGAATTTGTTTTAAAATTTCAAAACTAATTGAAAGTTAAACAACATAAGAGAAACGTAATAATATAATTTTATATGAGATAAAGTAATTAAAAAAAAACATTTTATTTTTATTATTTGCCTGAGTTGTTTTCGATGTGAGTATGGTAGAAATGATGTAATGTTTAACATTTTGACGGAGTCAAAATAAAAGATAAAATCCGAATATGGTAGAGATATTGTAATGTATGGTTTTTTTTTCCATGGTATTCTTCTCTAATCCGATCCATTTAAAAGACAATAATTAAAGTAACTTAGATCTAACTCTAGATCTATCAAGTGCCAAAAAGTAATGACCCACTTTTTACTTTCTTTAAAGAAAATTCCCATATATAAATTATTTTTGCTTATGTGTCTAGTAGATAATTATACCAAATATTATTCCTGTTTATATATATGTGTCCGCTTATATGGGACAACTATTTTGATGGCTAATAGAGGGAGTTTACCAAAATTGTCATTTTTAGAAAAATTGTTAGCCACGGATTTGTGATCTGTGGAAAGATATTCATTTTCTTATTGTCTATATATACACATGCCTAAAGACCTCGCAGGCGCTAAGGCATGAGATGAAATATTTTGCTTATGCCTATCATTGGTTCATTAATTGTGATACTATTGCTCGAATTCTTGATTAGGGTAGCGTTGGTGTTTTGGCTTTGACTTATAAATTTCTTAATTCACGATAAATACAGGGTTGTGAAGTAACAGAGATATTAATATATTTCAAGGGAATTTAAAACAGGTTTGTATCGGAAGAGATATTATATCTGAAGGGAAATGCGTAATTTATTTAATTTTTAATGTAAATTATTAATAATAAAATAATATTTAGAAATATAATTTAAATAGTGAAAAGTTACATTAAATATTTTGATGGGTAAATTTTTTCGAAGATTTATATTTTAAAAAAAGATTTGCATATCAAAAGATTTGATTTCTCAGTTCTTTTGATACATGAATATATGTTAGTTATTATTGATCAAGCCAACATTTAAATATTAACACTCATTTATGAACACTAGAACTTTTCCCATATTGAAATAAAGAATATTAATTTTAAAATAAACTTTGTATGTCGTCTCCATAATTTTTATTAATAAATTTATTGAAATAATATACTCAATTATGTTTAACGATGCTATAATAATAATAATTTTATATTTATATTTAATTAATATTAAAGACACTATAATAATAATAATAATAATTTTATATTTAATTAATATTAAAAAAAAATTAATTAATTTATATTTAATAAATATTAATAATAAGTAAAAATTAATTTTTATATATGATATACAACTTAACATATAAAAAAATATTTGAATCCCCTCTTTATAATCCTGAGAGGAAGACAGATTACTTGGTATCAAGTGGGCGGGTTTTAGAAGGCATCACTCAACAACATACACCACCTTGTTACGCTTAGAATCATTGTGAAGGAATGTCGTAATGATAAATCCAATCTCTTTTGTTGCTTTGTGGATTTTAGAAAGGCTTTTGATACGGTTCCTAGAAACAACCTTTGGAATAGATTAGAAGAGCTAAAGGTTCCTTTCGAGTTGAGAATTGCCGCTATAAGATTATACGAGAATGTAATTGCCAAGCTAAAAAGCAATGAGGGGTGGTCGAAAGATATTAAATGTAATATTGGAGTTAAACAAGGTTGCCCCCTCTCCCCTACCCTATTTGGCATTTACATTGACAAGCTTGAAGGTTATTTAGAGGAAGCAGGTTGTGCTAGCACAATCTTAGTTGGGATAGTCATCATCCTTCTTCTCTATGCTGACGATATTGTTCTTCTCGCAAGGTGCCCACCTGATCGTGATAAGCAACTTAGGCTTCTTAAGGATTTCTGCTCTACCATGGGTATGACTGTTGACATTGACAAAATAAAAGTTATGATTCTCAAATCCAAGAAAGACACTTACACTAATTTTATGTATGACAATAATAACTTGGAGGAAGTGTATTCTTACAAGTACCTAGGAATTGATATTCATCACAAGCTCAACTAGAACTATAGCATTGAGGAAATGATTAATGGGGGTGGAAAGCTTATTCTGGTCTTGAAAATAATTGTAAAACGGAAAACCTCGTAATGTGGGATAAAAAGAAGTTCCTCTTTGAAACTTTAGCCACTCTTGTTTATCTTATATGGATGTGAGGTCTGGGGTTGCAGCATCTCTAGAGAATCCTGGAGAAAGATTGAGCAAATCCAGAAGCGTTTATAACCTATAACCTGAAAATCAAAAGCAATACACCCTATCCTATTCTCCTTATAGAAGTAGGTCTTTCCCCTATCGAGAGCCTAGCTATGACTTAGGCTTCTGTTGTACAAGCACAAACTCAATAACGTAGGAGATCATAGACTTCCTAAGTTAGCTTTAAATTCCAGCCAAAACCACCTAAGGCTCAAGCGAGGGTGGTATAAAGACACGAGGGCCTAGTTAAACCTTTGGGAGATCAACGAGAATGATGCTTTGCAAAATATTAATAACATTAAAAATATTGTTACTTCTAAGTTCAAAGAAAAAATGTGGTGTGAGAAAGATTTAGCAGATAAAAAAAATTAAGTTATTATAAGAAAGTCATCAACCTCACCCTAGAAGATCAAAAGTATCTCTCTGTTTTAACTAGCTCAAAGAAGAAAATTAATATAGCAAAGATTAGAACGAACTCTTATGAGCTCCATAGTGAAACAAGTCGTCGAGCAATTCCTAAAACACCATGGATGGAAAGGATCTGCCATATCTGTGAGAATAGGAACATCAAGGATGAAAACCACTTCCTCTTAGAGTGCCCTCGTACAACCACATTAGATCTCAGTGTCATAATCTTTGTCGCAATACTGACCTTCCTAGCCTTTTACGATGTCAAAATTATAGTGAGCTTGGGAGGCTTCTCTCCAAGCTTTTTGAACATAAGAATAAAATCTTAAATCAAAACTAAATAATTTTTTTCTTTAGGTCTGATAGACCAAAGTTTGGTCTCAGTGGACGTTAACCATCATCATCATCATCATCCATTTTTCAATATTTTTTATTATAAAATTTTGATTATAAATAATGTATGTTTAATTTTAATAAATTTTTAAATAATTATTAATTTTTCAAAAATTTATTTAAAAAATTTTAATTATTTTATTTCTATTAAAATTATTTGATCCTTTTATTAAATTATCTTTTTAAGACCTTTCAACTTCCACTCAAGTTCTTTTGCGAAGTTTCCCATAAATTACTTACAAAATTTTCAGAATCCTTTTTAAGATTTTCAAAATACACGTTATTTCACAAACGCTTTTTAACACAGCTGAAATGTGATGGATTTGTCTTTATATTAAGCACGCTAAGTAAAAGTATTATTCGGCCTTCGTTCCCTGGTACAGCCTTTGCAAAGTTCACATCGTAATGGACGTGTATGCAAGGACGGTAAAAGTATTTTTCCAGTTTTTGTTTTTTAAGTTTTCTTATAAAGTTTACGGTCTAAAACATGCGTGTAAGGATTGTACAAGGTTTTGGCGTTGTTTCTCTTTTTTTCCGTTGTTTTTGGATAAAGTTTTTATATTTTATAATTGATTTCATTGTCCACCTTTTACTTTTAATTTTGAATTTAAATGGGGATGAAATTTAAACTTTACATAAACTAATTAATCTACATTTATTTATTTAATTATTTTAAATTAACTATATATAATAATAAATAATCCACAAATCATCTAACCTTGTTTGATAGAGAGTCATTAAAGTTGTTATATATTCTTTAACCAAATATCATTCTTTAAAGAACCTACAATGTCAACGAAATTGTTGTATATTGAGAAACCTTAAAAATTTATGTATATTATATGGTTGATTGTCCTTAAGAAAATTGAAAAGTTGCCCTTTCTTTGTGAATCTCTATTTTAAACAAAGAGCTGGCCTGCGATTGAAAAAATTATTCATCCGAGGATAGTTTGGTCAACTGCCCGGAGCAAGCATCTAGTAGGCCTCAGTGGGAGTAGGGCAACGCATCATTCGTCTCACACATGAATTTAACGGCCTTGAAACATTCAGAAGAATATTAGATAAAAATATTTACATGTCTCCAGCTACATATCAGACAGATATCAGACAGCTCAGAAGAGTCGGTGAATGATGACAATCCCAATTGTTCATGACTCTTAGTTTTATTATTTTAATAGTACTTTCATTAATTTAATAATGCCATAATATTGACTAATGATAAATAATAACATACCAATAAAAGATACACAAAAAAACCAATATCTTTATATCCCGATCAGGGCAATAAATAAAGAAAATATTCTCAACCATGAAGAAATTGAAGAAATAGATAGAGTTCTTAGTAAACATCAAACCAATCATATATTCATAAATTGAGGAGCTCTCTGGTGAGGGCTTCACCTGGAGACTACCTTAGCTGTAAAACGCTGTCCTCATTTCATTACACACATGAATATATATAACTTACACTCAAATAGGGAAGTTAGAACAACCTCCAAAGGAATAGGAACTAAATCCTAATCAAAGGCATGCACTCAACTAATGAAATGACTCCCTCAAATATATTTCTCCATTATATTCAACACATCCCCTTAATGGAGAAAGGGTTCACTAGTACTCCTAACATTTCCCTAGACAATTCAAACTTGATTCTACCGAGAGGCTTAGTGAAAATATCAACAACATTGTCACATATCAATATGAATTTCTTTTCACTGAACTTTCTCCTTGACAAAATGAAACTGTGTATCTATGTGCTTTGTGTTTTTATGAAACACTGGATTATTTGCAAGTTTGATAGAGCTCTGGTTGTCACATTTGATAACTGTTGCAACCTTTTGTTCTTCTCTAGCATCATGGAGAAGTCCCCTCAACCAAACTGCTTCAAAACTTGCTACACACATCGCTTGATACTCATCTTCTGCTGAAGACAAGGATATTGTGTTCTACTTTTTGTTGCTCCATGCAATGACACGAGACCCAATGCTGAATGCATAACTTATTATGGATCGTCAGTCATCTATATTTCTGGACTAGCCAGAGTCTGAAAAACTTGTCAATCTAACATCAAAAGAATCAGTATAAATAATACCAAAGTTTAAGGTTCCTTGCAGATACCTTAAGATGCCTTTTGTTGCAACCCAATGACTCTCAAGAGGTCTTCACATGAATTGGCTCAATACACTGACTGCATAAGCCAAATCCAGCCTTATTGTAGTCAAGTAGATTAGACTCCCAACCAGTTGTCTATAAAATGTTGCATCTACCTCATTAGAACCATCATCATTCTGAAGTTTCATATTATGTTGTAAAGGCACTGTTGTAGCTTTGCACTGATCCATTCTGAACTTTTTCAGTAAACTCCTAACATACTTACCCTGCGACAAAAAAGTCTGGCCAGAATCCCTCCAGACTTCCAAATCCAAACTGTAGTGTAGCTCTCCAAGGTCTTTCATCTAAAAAACATGTGACATTTTCTCTTTGATTTTTTTAATGAGTTCATCTGCATTTCGTGTAATGATAAGATCATCTACATATAGAGAAATCAAAACAATTTTCCCCTCTTTGTCAAACATGGTATACAAATTAGGGCCATTCTAGATTCTTTTATAACTATGTTGTAGGAAAAGTGAATCAATTTTGTCATACCATGACCTAGGTGTCTGCTTTAGTCCATAGAATGCTTTCTTCAATCTACAAACTAAATGTTCTTCCCCATGTTTAACAAACCCCTCAGGTTGCACTAAATACACTTCTTTTAATTCACCATTTAAAAAATGCAGATTTCACCTCTAGCTGGTGTATCTTCCAATGATGTTTGGTAGATAAGGCAATTAACATTCTGATTGTGTTTAATTTAGCTACATGGGTGAAGGTTTCCTCATAGTCTATACCTTCTTTTTGTGAGTACCCCTTTGCAACCAACCTAGCTTTATATTTATCTATACTCCCATCTGCTTTAAATTTAGGTTTGTATAGCCATTTACAACCTATGGGTCGTTTTCCTTCATGAAATTCAACTAGATCTCAGGTTTTGTTTTTAAGTATTGATTCATATTCCACTTCCATGGCTGCCCTCCATTCACTATATTGACTAGCTTCTTTATAACAAGAGGGTTCAACAACATTTAACATACTGGTTATAAAAGCATTCCCCATATATCTTGCTGGCAATTGAATTTGCCTACCTGATCTCTTGAGTGGTGGTGTGGCCTCAAATCTATTTTGATCTCCCCTCTGCGGACTGATTTCAAACCTGATTTGATTAACCACTTCTTCTTTCTCCTATTGTTGTTGTTGCTCACCAACCCCTGTTTCATCACCTTCTTCTAACAATAAAGGCACATGCCATTCTTCATCACTTTGAATAGGGTTCCCATCATATACCTTTTCATGGAATACCACGTCTCTGCTTGCAAACACCTTGTGAGTAGAAGGATTAAGAAACTTATAATCGTTAAACTCACTGCAGTATCCAATAAAAACACACTTAATGGCTTTTGAATCTAGCTTCTTCCTATCTTCTTTCGGGACATGAGCAAAGCCTTACATCCAAAGACACTAAGGTGACTTATTATAGGCTTGAAGCCAAAAAAAATGCTTTGAAAGGAATTTTATAAGCCAAACACTTAGTAGGACTCATATTCTTAAGATACACTGTAGTGTTTACATATTTTGCCCAAAAACCATTGGTCAAATTTCTACCTTTCAACATACTGCGGGCACAGAAAATTTTAAGGACAAAAAATTATTTTAAAGTTTAGAAACCTTGGCGAATCTCACTAGTACATAACAGGAAATTTGTAAAATGTTTGAAAATAATTTTTGTAAAAGTATTCAAATTTCTAATAATCTTATATAGCATCTATATAAAGTATTGGTTATTTTTAAGGTAAAAAAATTGTATACTATAAAATTTGGGCGAGTAAGTTTTAGAAAAAATGGAAATCAACAAATCTTTTTTTGGAAAAAGCATGGAAAATTAGCCCGATTGGAATATTAGCCCCTAAAATTTTCCCTCACTGCGGGCACACTCCACGAGGGTTTTGTTTTCCCTTTTCGCAACCTCGTTCTACTGAGGAGTGTAAGGTGTTCTGAATTGTTGTTGTATTTTGTGTTCTTTGCAGTATTTGATGAAGTCACCCTTCTTAAATTCTCCACATTGGTCTGAGCGAAGAATTTTGATGAACTTTCTTGTTTGCTTCTCAATCATACTTCTGAATTGCTTGAAGTATTCAAAAGCACGATTTTTCTTCTTGAGGAAATACACTCGGGTGAACCTTGTACATTCATCAACAAAAATAAGAAAATATTAGGCCCCTCCTAACAACCTTGTCTGCATTGGGCCACATAGATCAGTGTGTACAAGTTCAAGTATATCCCTCTGCTTCCTATCAATAATAGCAAGAAATTCATCTCTATGTAATTTACCAAGGGCACATGCTTCACAGTCAACATGCATAATCTTCAAAATAGGAAGACCATTCACCATACCTTTTTTCTGAAGAAGTAGTAGGTCACTAAAGTTTATATGCCCAAATCTCTGATGCCATAGATTCTCCATAGACATGGCTGATGATGACAATGCTCGATGTGACGCACTTCTGACATCAAGTTTATACAATCCTCTTACATGTACACCTGTTGCAATGGACTTCATCTGATCCAACAAATATTTAATTAAACAATAAGATTTAAAGAACTATACCTTAAGATCCTGGTCTGTTATTCTAGATACAAAAATCAGGTTCTTTTTTATCCCGAGTACATACATAACATCATGAATATATGTTTCCATCAGGTAATATGACAGGGACATCACCATATCCCTTGATTTCATACCCTCTATCGTCTCCAAGGTAGACCTTCGTACCAATGTTGGATTCTCTGAAATTTTTGAATCATTGCCTCTTACCTGTCATATGGGAGGAGGCTCCTGATTCCACGAACCAGATTTGTGCTTCATCCTCCTCAATCAATAGCACAAAATCATATACGAACAATCTGATATTCGAATTCTGATCTGCATCACCCAGGTGACCTGCCTGATTATTATGTCTCTGTTGACCTTCCTAAAACTTCTTCTTCTGACAATGTTTAGTTATATGACCAACTCTACTGCAATAAAAACATCTTGGTCCTGAATCACTTCTGTTTGAAGACATACTTTGAGATAGAGTTGGCTTTTTCTGTGGGGTTCCTCCGCTTTTTTGTGCTGCATTTGTCTTTCCTCTTAAGGGCTTCTTCTTTGCCATTCGAGAAAGATCTGAGCTCTAGGGTTTCAGGGTCATCCGCCTTTCCTCCTCCTGCATTAGGATCCCTGTCAATTCTTTAAACTTGGGGACTTTTTTTCTTGCATTCAACCAATGATGAACGTCTAATAGTCGTCAGTCATACCATTCATGGTAATCATCACCAAATTAGTGTCTGATACTGTTTCTATAATGTCACCCATCTTATTCTTAAGCTCCTTGATACGAAAGATGAACGCTTCTACTGATTCATTCTCCTCCATTTTAATGGAGAGAATATTGCTGTTTAGAAACAATAGTCGATTTGTGTTCTTGATCTCATACAAGTCTTTGAGAGTGGTCCAAATCTCTGTTGCAGATTTACATTCTCGAATATGGGGAATAATGCAATCTTTCACAGACAATTCGAGCAGAACCTTTGATTTATTCTCCCTCTTTTCTCAGTCCTAGATTGTTGATGTTGTTTCACCTGTAGCATTAGTCGGCTTCAGCTCATCACCACTCACAATCGCCCATGCATTTTTCCCCTCCAACAAGGTCTGCAACTTGAATTTCCAATTAGATTAATTGGATCCATCGAGCTTATTTCTCTTGTTCAGACATGCCACTGTAATCTGGTTATTCATCTTGACACAAAAAAAATACCAGCCTCCAGTGATTAAAAAAACCAGATCTATCCCAGATCTCAAGGCACCTTCTCTAAAATGCAATCTTGATTGCACAAGCGAATATGCCCCAATTCAATTTAATTCAAAGAACCCTTTTAAATTCAATTAAAAAAAATTGAACAATAACTGCTTCTCAACTCTGATCTTCAAATCTCTCTGTCTCTCTAGCCAATATTAAAAGAAAAACAACATAAATTAATTTTCCTGAAAACCAAAAAAAAAAGGAAGAAGAAGAAGAAGATTAACACAAATCTTCTCGTAGTTCAACTCCATATGCAGAGATTACAGAGAGATTATCTTCATCGCCATTGTGAAGAGAAGAGAGATTTGTGTTATCATTTGCATCACGGTGTGTGGGATAGTACGATTTCTTAGAAGGGGTGGTAGATTTGCCATACACACTTTCTCCATCATATCAAGGCGGGCTTGCCATCACAAAGGCGGAGATCTGCTGCGGAGATGGAGTTCAGCTTCGATCACGAAGGTGTGCTCACCATACCCTGCAAATAGATCTATTCGAGCATCTATTCCACTGCCACCGCTGCTTTCACATCAACCCTCTTCTCTACTTGCTCAACCCGCCCTAGTGCCTTGTGATCTAATCACATTTTGATTCTAGGAATAGAAGATGATCTCATGGATGTTGTCAAGCTAGGATCTGTTGCGCCCCGAGTGAATAGTCCGTCCTGGCAATTTCTTGATCTCTGGCTACACCAACTGCAATCTCATCCTTCACTGCTTGATCTCCAGCTGCACTACACATCACGCTCCAAAATTGCGTGCTAAATCTCAGATCTGAACTGGATATGCAATCTCCAATTCAAAAATATGTCGATCTACCCGATCTCCACAAGTCAGACTCGAAGCTCAATCACTTCTCTGCTCACCAAAGACGATGCTCAAACACATTGCAAAATCACTCGATCTCCAACCACCAACAGTGGGATCACTTGATCTGCAATCAGTGACATCCAACTAACTCGATCTGCAGCCACTAATATTCGGCAGGCCAATTTTTTTATTATCTTCGAGTGCAACACGCAGAACTATCGCCACTGATCTCCACAAAAAAAAGACAAATCACTCTGTCCTCTGAATTCTGGGCTGAGAGGAATGTGGATGACGGTCGAGCACTAAGAAGATTACTTGATTTGAATGCACCAATGACCAGATCACTCAATCGGCGTCTTCAACTGTGATCTTCCACCAACTCCCTACTCAAGGATTCGCTGGCCCTCTCAAACCTACATCTATAATACCATGTTAGAAAACATCAAACCAATCATATATTCATAAATTGAGCAGCTCTCAGGTGACAACTTCACCTCGAGACTGCCTCTCTTGCATAATGCTCTCCTTATTTCATTACACACATGAATATATATAACTTACACTCAAATAGGGAAGTTAGAACAACCTCCAAAGGAATAAGAACTAAATCCTAATCAAAGGCATATGCTCAACTAATGAATTGACTCCCTCCTAAGATATATTTCTCCATTATCTTCAACAAGAGCCTCTCAGTTCCAATAGTCCTCCCCCACAAGTCATAAATCTATAGTACCTGCTCGTTCATACAAATATATCTCCAAATTATAGGACCGAAACAAACAAGTCCATCAGAAGCATACCTACAGATCCTAAACAAGGAAAATGGACATTAAAAAAAGGTGCACTTTATATATCAATCTGCCCCTCCCAAATAAGTGTCCCAAATGCAAACCTCTTGTAGTGTATGTGATCCATAGACCCGCAATAACCTTCCTTCTATAATCTACCTGCCACTATGTTTTGTTCCCTATAAATGTGCAAAATTGAAATCTTTCCGAATGTGGGCAGAAAAGACTTTGTTTTGTTCATCCTGTCTGCTTATATGTACACATTTCATTAAAATAATGATTTAATGAAGGAATGAAGTTGTAAAATAGGCAAAGGTGATGGAGGAGAACCAAATCATGTGCACCACTGGAGACCTCCAATCAACGGCGGCCAATAAGATGAAGATGTGTAAGAGAGACCAATTGGAGTTTGAGAGTAGGAGGTGGGCTATCAGATTTTCTCATCATAGATGACTCGACAAGGTTGGAATTTCAAAACAAATGATCAAGAATAAAAATTGTGGAAGAGGATTGCTCTTCTTAAATATTACGAATTAGTTAAATAAAATTATATTAGAAACATCAACAATAAATGATCGCAGTAAGACTGAGCTAAATTGAACTAACTGAAACAAAACTAAGAACCTTTCTTTCAAATTTAACAATTTTTACTCCTCTCCACTAATTTTTACATTATGAAGCAAAAATCTTAACCGTTTCTTAAATTTTAAATTATATTTTCGGTATAAATCATTCCGTCACCAGTGATTTTCCCATCAAATGCCATCACTGCTAATTGAAACAGAACTAAGAACCTATTCTTCAAATTTAACAATTTGTACTCCTCTCCACTAATTTTTACATTATGAAGCAAAAATCTTAACAGTTTCTTGGCAGTGACCGCTTCAAATGCGAGGCTGACGAAATTGATATCCCAGATCCCCTTCTTTATCATTTTCACAGAAGAGGATTCTTTTATTGGGATAAATTGATTGCAGAATTGATAGGCCCCATTCCACGGTGGAAAGATGTTGTTGAATTGAACATTCCCCATGAGATTGCGCAACATTGGAATGGCATCAGGTTGAGGTTACAGAATGGTGGTTTTTTCAGAACAAGAGATTCAGATTTCCTATCTTGGAACATCCCGAATCAGGCGGAGGATGTATCTGTTAATGGAATTTATCAGCAGTTGATCAGACAGCCATCAATTTTTTCCCCTATTTTCCCTCAAATCTTTTGGAAATATGGTTGCCCAACGAAAATGATTCTATTTACTTGGCTTGCATTTCACAACAGAAACCTAACCTGGGAGAATTTAATGAAGCGGGGATGGAATGGACCAAACATCTGTTCGTTATGCAGATCGGACGAGGATTCAAATTTTCATATATTTCTAAAATGTAAGCAATCATTTCATATTTGGCAGGAATTAGAAAGAGTTTATGGTTTTAAACTTGGTGTGCAGGATTCGATTCAAGAATGGATTATAAGATGCAGTGAGCAGCATATTCTATGGCATAGAATCTGTATTCTATCCATGTGGTATATTTGGAAATGGCGCAACCATTGCGTCTTCAATAGCTCAAGAAGTTCATATGCTAAAACTTTGGATTCTATCTCTGTATATTTAGAGTCTCTTCCTCAGGAGAAAATCAAACACAAGGACAAATTTCCCACTCGGTCATTATCAGTACAGCTTTCTCAGCCATCGGGATTCTTCGATGGGGCCGCACAAAAGGGACAATGTGGTTGTGGTTTCCACATCAAGATAAATGATTCTACACACTTTTCTTCTTTCTGGCACGGCAGTGATGGCTCCAATTATTTGGCTGAATCCTTAGCTCTCACAGGACTTTTAAAATTTTGTATTTTCCTAGACATTCAGCAGGTAGCTATCTATGGAGATTCGAAGATATTGGTTGATTCGGTAAATAGGAGAAATATCATTTTGGCGCAGCACCTGACCGGTTGGAGAGACAGGATCAACTACTACTGGAGCCGCATGGTTGATAGCACTATTCAGCACATCAGCGGGGACAAAAATTCTACAGCCGATACACTTTCTAAAATGGGTCTCACCTCCTCTCTTGGACTTTGGCATCTTGAGATATTTTCAGAAGGAACCACATTTCAGATCCAAGATTTTGTTTTGCCAGACTTTTAGTGCTCAGATTTGAATATTTTGCCTCTCCAGATGATGGTTCTCACTATAATCATGTTTTCTCTGTCCTGGTCACAGAAACTTGATAGTTGACAATATTTGACTACTTAAATATTATGTTACTTTTTTGAACTCTTATATTTCTCCTATAATATATTGAAACTTTTTTCTCTCTGAAAAAAAGTTTCTTAAATTTTTAAATTATATTTACGGTGTAAATCATCGCGTCACCAGTGATTTTCCCATCAAATGCCATTCATGTGTGGGAGGAGATCGCGGGCGGAGTTGGTGGGCAAGACCGGAATTTCATAGGACGTATTTATAATTGTGACACTTACAACATTAAGCATTATTAAAATTCGGAAAAGCATCATTAAAATTCGGAAACGTGGAGTGGATGTAACGCAAACTTCAAATTTCATTTTAATAATAGTTTTTTTTTTTTAATAATCAATTGAGTGGAATTCACACTTAGAGTCCGTTTGATATTGTGTGATCTGTGTTAATTTTGTGATTATAATCTTATCCAAGTTGCTTTACGTTCAACTAGAAGAAGTTTGAACTAACGACAATATCCACAATATTTTAATATATATTTTAATATCTAATTTCATACAAAATAATTATGATATAAGCCATGAATCTCACTCTGGCATGACGTGTATGATTTTTTCAGAGTGAAAAAAGCATGACTGTATTATATGACACATATAATGAAAAACAGATAGTACATCATAACCTTTTAACAAGCTGGAGAAATCTGAGTCAAAACAAAAACTAGACTAGATGAGATGTTCATCCAGAAAGATAGTGTTTTGAGCTGTCACACAGCTTGCATATACAAAACTTTTTACACAGCTGGCATGACATGCATGTTTGGAGCAGTTAGAAATATAATATAGGATGACATGTATGTTTGGAGTGGTTAAAAATATAATATAGATTTTTTATCATTTATATAAAGTTTACATATCTTAAAGGGCCAAGTAAGTTATCTTAGGAATAATATTTGATAAAAAGTTAAAATATTATCATTTATTTATAAATTATTATAAATTAAATTAAAATTCTAAAATTACTATTTAAAATAGAAAAAAACTTATTTTATATATAATAATAATAATAATAAATAATTAAAATTAAAATAAAAATTGATTATACATATTACATTTGAATTTAATGTAGAACTAATTTTTTTATAATTAATTAATAATATTTTTTCCTTTTAGCTTAATTGATGTTTTATTGGATTATTTTTTCTATTTGTTTGGATTAGGTTATAGTCTTTTATATTATTATTTTTGTCTTAAGGGTCATCCTATTATTTATTATTATAATTTCTCTCTCTTTTTCTAAATAAATATTAACTAAAAAAATATATTAATAATCCATTAAAATTAAAATAAAATTTGATTATTCATATTACATTTAAATTTAATGTATAACCAATTTAATTATTTTTTCTCTTTTTATCACTAATTAATAATATTATTTCGTTCTAATTTATTTTTTTCCTTTAACTTAATTGTTGTTTTATTTGATTATTTTTTCCATTAGGTTGGATTAGGTTATATTCATTTATCTTATTATTCATTTTAAGGGTCATGTTATTTATATATTATTATATAATGTATTTATTATTTAATTTAATTTATTAATTCAGTTTATATATATATATATATTAATATTTTGTCCCTTTTTTCCCATCTAGTGAAAAATAGTCGTTTTTCCTATAGCTGTTAGAAGGTCTTGACTCCCTATTTAACTTACCACTATGATCTGATTTTTCATCTTGTCCTAATGATGAACCCCACATTGGTTGGTTCAAAAAGCGTCGGCCTAAATCTTCCAATGCGATTTCTTGTGAAATTATTTTCAAATTAGAATATATATGCTTATTAAATTATCAATGAAATAATTAATTTATATTTTATGTTTAAGACTTTTATAATTTAAACAATTTAAACAATTTATTTTTTGGAATTTTTGGTAAAATCACGTGTATGAGTGTTGTATAAATATTCACCATTTAAATAATGATATCTATCTCATACTATATGTTATCTCAATTTTTAGTAGAATTATACAATAATTTTGAACATGGAACTTTCATATTAACCCATAGAAATTAGAATTATGAAAATTTGATAAAATATACATAACACAAGAAACACTTGAGGCAGCGCTCACACAAAGATGCTACTCACACTCACAAAGAGATGCTGCCCACACTCAGTGTGCTCATTCATTAAGTAGGATTCAATGACATTTATAATAATATAATATAGCTTATGGACTTAACCAAACTCTGAGAAAATAAGATCTCAAGATCCAGTTATGACAAACAATCCTAATGACCCTTAACCACACTCTAACAATTTTCTAATAATTAATTTCTCCATTATTATGCTAACACGCCCCTTAATGGAGAAATTCATCCAAAGTCATGTTTTTCCTTTGATTTAATGTGAGATGATAAAGCACTATAGACTTTGTGATCTGGTTTGTCCTCATCGCAATATGGTTTGCCTTGATTGTTGGTAGTTGAAACACTTTGGATGGTGCTAGCTTGGTAGGAGCATTTTTCCTCTCATTACTTCTAGTGTCAAGCATATGCATATTGGATTCTTTCCACCCAAGAAGGGTTTTGTCTACTTCCATGTGCTTATTGTGAGTCACCCTATCAACATTGTTATCTTTAATTCTTCTCGAAATCCTTTTGGTTGCATTGTCTTGGTCATCATGTAGATATTAAACAATATGTTCCTATAGAGCAACTAGTGGCTCTTCAATCTCAAAATATTGCAGAGTAGATTGTGCCTCTTGATACTCATAGTCATCAATAAAACCACATTGTTTATTGGAAAATTCTTTAGACTCGAAAATACTACCCAAGCCAAAAGGATCAATGTTAAAGACGTCTAAAAATCAAGACATATTGAAAAATAGCTCACGACAATAGCACAAAAGGAAATAACTCCAACGTGTCTAGTCATTGTGTTACACGTTGGTTTTTCACAGATTTCAACAAACAATCCCAATTGGCACTGAAAATTGAAGCCTCATTAAATCGGTCACTTATTAGTTGGACAATACTAATTTACCACAGATTCTCCAAGACCTATGTGCACCTAGCCACTAAACATATCAATCAACACACTAACTTCGTTTTACAAGCCGACTTCATACCACACATGCCAGAGTCACCAACATGTTTGCAGCTCCACAAAGTTTATATATGTCGTCAAAAAATAACAAGCTAATGCTACTGTCTCGCACACTCCATCACCAACTATGGAGCGCCACACTCACCACATGACACATGCTAGTTGCTCCTTATAATCTACCTGGCATATTTTCCACACACCTGTAGATCTCATACAACAACGGTCTTTAAGAGCTTCAATAATATCTGTATCCAACTGAATTTTGTCCAATGCGATAGAGAAAATCATCAATTCAACATGAAACACTGGTTCACAACCAGAACCTGCTTGACAAGGTACACGCTGCTGCATATCCTTACTTGATTATAAATTCTCTTTTGTGCAAGTGCCCCTTTGAAAGGTGATCAAACACACAATAGACTCAACCACAAATTCAACCCTGACCTTGAGCTTAAACTTGAGCTCTGATACCATGATAAAATATACATAACACAAAAAACGGATGAGGCAACGCTCACACAAAGACGCTACCCACACTCAGTGCGCTCATTCATTATAATAATATAACATAGCTTATGGACTTAACCAAACTCCCAAAAAATAGGAGCTCAAGATCTAATTATGACAAACAATCCTAATAACCCCGACCACATTAACAATTTTCTAATAATTAATTTCTCCATTATTATGCTATAAAAATTACTCACATATAAACCATACTTTTCATAAGTTTATATATGTTGAGACCATATGAATATTCTTTGTATTGCTTTGACATATCATTATAGAATGTGGTACAATTATAGGATATAAATTCAAATATCTCTCTTTATATAGGTCCTTAATGGTTTGTATTACAAGCTCTCAACATATTTCATTAAGATAGTCATGACTGACTAGGAAATCCATATTAGAATAAAACTAGCCATCACTCAAAATCTTGAGTAATGTTTTCCTAGATTATTGTATCAACTTTAACCCTTAATCCACTTCAATGATATCCTTACACCATGTAACTATTTCTTCATCTTCTTCTTCAATTAAATTATAACATGTTCTTTCATTTTTGTGTTTAGTTTTATAAGGAAATTTGTGGAAATCTATTTAATCATCTTATTTGGCCTCTTCCTGAGGTGGGAAGGCTATAAGAGACTAAAATCATATCTTATATTAGTATGTTCCTTTTGCATTTTTTAGAATTTTTTTAGAGAGGTATACTAATGCTAGTATTAGTTTAAAGCATTAAATGTTATGAACCACTACATGTATGCACCACCTGCATGTACACAACCACTGCATGTACACCTGCCACCATTTCGTGGACATGTAAACATGTGTCATACAAGTGTCACGCATTCGAAAGTTTACAGTGCTATGTCATACACTTCCCCTCTATCACACCACTATCACGAAGAAAACAAGATTTTTTAAGAAAAACAAGGTAGATGGCTAACAAATACCAGTTCTGGTGGCGTTCATTCCTGTCGTGTCCTTCCAAGGGCACGATGTTGGTAATCTCTCAGCCAAACCATACCTGCTCATGGAGGTGGAGAACGCATTTGATGGTAAGAGACTCACCCGGGCGAGTGGAGATTGCGAGGGAGATATGCACTGAACATCCAATTGACCTTAGAACTTGCTCCCTTCTTGAATGTCAATACCGCCTCACTGCTTCGACCGAAGACTTGACCGAAGACCTTAGACCTATCCTTCATCAATCGAACTGACTTCATAGAATTGATATAAAAAACCTTACTGCATGGGAGGATCAATCGTGATGCCTGCCTTCATCGACTAATTGTCGCCTTACCGCTTAGAACTGACACTGATGACCCATCCAGGAGTTGAATTCGAATCGCCAGCCGAGAGTGTGTGTGAATCCTTCGAGCCGTCGCCCGGTCTTGCATAGCGCCAATAGAGCTATTGAATCTGGATAATAGTTAATACACGCAAGCAGTCCCAAAATGTCCAGTCGAGATGCTCTCCAAGTGACCATTATAATAGCAGGGGTTCTATAGAAGGCTCTTGTTATATTCCTGTTCAACTCAAAGGGCAATGATCTATAGTCCATGCGATTCTTCCCTCGCACTCGGCCAGGGCTTGCATGAAGGGAGGCCACTGCACGCCCTGCATTATATTGATGTCGACGATGTGAATCGAAGGTGAGTCGGTGTCCAACGCCTCGAGTATTGCCTGGTTCGCTATCATACGCCAAGAGATTTCTTAAATGCGCCGCACTGGATTCGATGACGCCTGTGTCGATGACGCCCATCTGCTCGGACCTCTCGGGCTGCTCGGACTCTTCTTCTTCATCGTGAGAATCCGAGGAGCCGAGCATTTCATTGAAAGATTTTATTTTCTTGCCTATAACGTTCTTGTAGTTTCTGTTGCTCCGATTGTTGCTGCCGCTGCATTTGTATTCTTCGTCTCGGTCTATAAATCTGCATTTGTATTAGTGGAATAACCTATGAAACGGAGTGGTAAATCTACATTTGTATTAGCAGAATAACCTATGAAACGGAGTGGAACCACACAAGCTCTTCTGATGAAACGTTGGCTTTCTAAACTGAGTCACATTAAGTGGCATGGTTAGGGATTACATGTTATCTAATGGTGATAGAGGATGGAGTGGTAAGGCATGTGGCTCTCATGCTAAGGCCCACATAGTCCACTAACTTCATTTTTATTTTTATTTTATTCCACCCATTATATTTATTTAAGTTATCAAGTTGATACTCCTGCTTTACAACTATGCCTTTTTAAGTTTCTTTTTTGCACACTTTCATTTCAATCTCTAAGCATTCTCTTGTTCTTGTTCTTCGTTTTGATTTTTTGATTTTTTCATTGTCAAGACATGAAAGGTAAAGCTCAATGAACAATGTTGATGGCATACTTTGGCTTCCCTAGATCCAACAGGACTGAGCAGGTAAGTTTATGAGCTTAGGCCTTCTTTCACTGTGCTTTTCATGCATTTTTACCCTACTGTTTTGCTCTGTTTAAGGTCCAATGTGATATTGACTTAAGGCATCAGAGGTCGTTGTGCATTCAATGGAAAAATATGGTTTCCCAAAAAAAAATGTAAGATTGTTAAGGCAATGTCTCTATTTCTGTTTTCGACTATGGCTACCCTTTGTTTGTTGCAGGAGCTCTGGTATATTTTCAACTGTTGAGCTAATTTATTTACCAAAAATTAACACAAATATTTCTTATCAATCCGGGTTGTTTATGCTTTGAGGCAATTTCACTATATGTGAAGATCAGATATAATCAAACCTTGAAAGATAAGTTATTCAAAACTTAAAGCAATATATCCTACAACTCTAATTCAATTGGTTTGAAAAGAGGAAAAATATTGAACTGGTTCTTGACTCAAGAAGTCCACTTCTGCCTCAATTACAACTTAATGAATCAGAGATTAAAACCAAGAACTTAAGATGGATAAATTATTAATGAAAGAAGGCTCCTAACTTAAGAGACACATAATGTGTTTCATCATAATTCATTCATCTCAATACCAAAATCACATAAAGAAACTACTTGCATGCAATCAAAGGAAACTAGTTTCAATTCATCATATTAGTAGAAGGGGTGCTCAACTTGAACACTTTGTTTTTCCAACTTAATAAAATGATGAATAAGCTAAGATCTAATGAAATCAATCACCATACATTAACCATAAAGCAATCTGAAATAAAGCATGAAAAACTAGTTCTACAATAACCAGATTACAAGAAATAAAACTAGTTAACAAGGAAGTGTACTTAGCTTGAAATGGGGGCCCTCCACCCTTGCTTTGCACACTTGAGAAGTGATATCAGAAGCTCAAATTCAATCACACATCCATAGCATTGAACAACAAAATAATAATAGCACAAGTCTTAAAATTAACTCTCCAATCCAAAAGTGTTTCAGCATAAAAGTATAATAAGTCAATACATAAGCCATCAAAGTCTTGGCTCTTAAATAAGAAGTCTCATGAAACAAACTGATCTATATTCACTAAAACAAACCCATATACTCTTATCCATCTATATAATTCGAATTCATCACTCCCATCCTAAGAGATATGATCAATCCCAAGAATCTCAAAACTGCCCTATTTCTATGGGATTTCTAAATGACTAGTCATGATTGACTAGCACTAAATGGGCCTAATAAAGCTTGTTCTGTTCAAGCTAAGCATAGATAGCTTAGTCCTAGTTCCCAAGCTATCCATCCATGCATTCAATTCGTGCCCAAGTGTCCTACAACCATATCAACCATAGAGCTATTACGGGAATTTCTGAATCTGTCAATTTTGCACTTAAAACCAAACTTTCATAAAAACTTTAGAAATTGAAAAATTAAAATTAAATACCTG